>JAQFXL010001148.1:0-13695 GCA_034693445.1 Edwardzetes edwardsi | reverse complement strand
TACCGAAGCTACCGAAGGAGTGTCCATTGTGGTCAGAACATCAAACAAATCCAAAAGAAGATAATGTTTTCACACATTTTTCAGGAATATTTGTTCTAAAATCTTAAGATTGTTTTGAATTCGAGTAAAATTTATTTTCAAACCATTTCTTAATTTATTTCATTTTTCACTTCAAATTCAAATCATTTGAGTAGAAATTGAGATGAAATTCAATCAAAGAATTTCAAGAATTTTATGCTCGATAATAGATTTGGCATCAATTGCATCAATCGGTCATTTCATTGATGACATAAACTTTTATTTTGATATCCATTTGAAATCCATTGATCGTATCGATGAAGTTTAAGTTCAGAGACTGACCCTAATTACAGCTGTCTGTCTGTGCATATATTCTTGCAGATCGAAGGACTTTTTTGATTTGAGCAGACAAAAACTGATTCTTCAACAATAGAATACTGTAGTTCTTCACAAATTTCACTCTGACTAAGGAGTTGGTTGTGCGAACCCATATAAAAGTGATGTTTTTAGTAATGCCATTAACTTATATTTTGTGACTAATTTAGAGAAATCCTTGTTTAAAACAATTGTTTCCAAGAATTTCTTCAATTAAATGAAGAAATATTTTACGAAATATTTAGGAAAACTGAACCCATGATTAAATTGTGGCCCAATTTATTCAAATCATAAAAATATGAATATTTAAATCCCAAATAGGGCTGCGATGAGGCATAAGCTCTCCTTATCTAAGATCACAAATATAAGGCCATTATATAATCAAAGTCTGGTAACTATCAGCTCAGATGTGGGCGACAATAGACAGGACTCAGAACTAACGCCTTCGTAATCTCTATTGAAGTCATTCTTTATTTGAATTCAACTTATATTCAAATGTATTTCAATTCAAAATTATTTTTAAAGTATTTGAATAATCAATGCATTGAAAAATATTCATAAATTGTATTCATTGGAAAATAATTTAATTTTATTACCAGAAATATATTTGAAGTTATTTTTTGAGCAAAAAATTCTTATTTTTGTTCATTAATCTGAAAAATTTTAGGTCGACTTCAGTGTAGAGAAAGACTTTGAAAAAATCCGAATCATTTAGATTTCAATTAGTGATAAACAAATAAATTAAATTCAAATAAACTATTTAATTACTGGAAATTAATTTAGTCGAACATCAATAAGGCGAAGGACATGCAATAAATTGAAGGTCTTTAATGAGAAAAATTAATGAATTCCTAAGTTTTATGATTTATTATATCAAAGTATTTCTTTGCAAGGTAATTTCAATAGAAATTTCAATGGATTTCCTAACTTTTGTCTGTTTGCCAAAAGAGTAAATTGAATTTAGTTTCGATAACAGAAATATTTTTCCGAAAACCAAAGCAATCAAATGAATATAAATTAGGTTTTTATTAAATTCAATGATTCTGTTGAATACATTAAATATGATTTGGGCTCAAAATAATTGCTGGATATTTCACTTCAAACAGAAAGCTTTCAAATTTGAAATTTCAAATGTGTGCTAAAAAAATGGTTAGCAATGAAATTAATATTAAAACTAATAATTTTATATTTATATTATGAGAAACAATATGTTTGGACACAAAAAATTTCATTAAAGTTATCAGAATTTCAAATGAAATGCAATTCCTGTTATTCGAGTATATTCTCAATAAAGTCTTCATAATTAAAACAAATTTGGGTTATCCTTACAGTTAACACCTATGGAAAGCCTATATTTAGTCTTTTGGAAAGTATTTGTCTTTTTTTGTGAACACAACCGGGTGTTACCCCAAGACTGTGTGCTATATTACTAAACGATGCGATGTTTCCCCCAAAATGATTGTACTTTTAAGGAACTGACAATAAGCGCAATGAAATCATCAAAAAAGGGTTCAGACAAAAACAAGCTATCGCACAATTGAACATGCTACTTTGAAATAGAAAGTTCACACAATCGCTGAAAAGTTGCAATTATCAACAGAAAAAGGTGTCGGAATGGGACACATAGGGCTTACACTCTTAATATTGAACAAGTTTTTATCAAAATTAATGATCAAAAAGCGTATGACTTTTCTCATTGTGAAAGTCTTTTTGGGATTACATTAAAATATTTGATAAAAATATTTGAATTATAAATGAACTCAAAATGAGTGCTAATATTGTATGAAATTGATGTCAATTGAATTGAATTGAATTTTTGTCACATAATTCTGCCATAAAATTCATTTTAAAAATAATCTTTTTATGTTGTCATCAATTATATGATCAAAATTGTGATTATTTTGAATGCATTCAACAAAAACTCTTTACTAAAATAGTTACAAATTTTTAAAAAATTATTTGAAAAGTTTTAAATAAATGAAAGAATGTTTTGATATTTGAATTTTTATGTTCTGACTTGAGTTTTGGCTATTTTAGTAAATTTGATGGATATCTCAAATGTTACTTTTCTCACGAATTGCTGGATCTAAATATTATTATGAGTTTAAGTAAAAGCAGTTTATAATAAATCATTTATGAAAACTAATCCCTAATTATATCCGTATTTTTAAACTAATTTAAATAATCTTTATATAAGACATCAATTCTGGAAATACTCTTAAAAATAAATCTTAAAGTCTTAGAAAGGATTCTTTAGTTTTGGTTTCAAATACTTATAATACAAATAAATATAATGTTAATAGATCTTAATCTATCCTCAACTAGTGATTAACCTTGTTTATTTTGATCAGAGCGTGTGTCGGGTTTATGTCAATTTGAACGCTAATTGTGTTGTTTTAAAAACGATTGCTTAGATTTTGGACCAATCGATTGCAACGGTATTTGAAAGTTTCGAGCAAATTGTCAAAAATGATTGATTTGAGTGTGAATTCAATAAATCAAGAATATAGAGATAAGTCATGTAAACCGTTTACTATGAACAAGTCTGAACTAGCAATTTAAATAAGTCATTGGATAGTTTTATGTGAATATCTAGACCTCAAATCGACGGTTAGTTTTATTGAGAGAAAGGTTTTAAAACTAACATTAATGAGATGTCTATCGGTTTCTGCAAATCTTTTCGTCAACAAATTTGAATCAAAAATTCAGAAAAAATAGAAATAAAATCCAGATTAGAAGGAAATACACACAAGAAAAATAAAGTTGATAGATTATTTATTTCATTTGAAACTACTTGACTCACTTTACTTTCTATTCAAAACAAATTCAAAGAAAGAAAAAACAATTTTTCTTTTTTTGAAACCTAATTGAATCAAAAATTTCAATACAAATGTTAAGTGCATTGAATTTAAGGGTTAAACAAATAATTCGTTAATTTTTATAATCAAAGGATAGGTTTGAAGAATAAGACTTTAAATGTGAGGCAAAAACAAATGTTTGACATGAATTGCTGGTTAAAATTGATATTTTTATCAAACGATGAACTTGTTTAGAATTCTTATAGGATTGAATTTCGTTGAAACAACTATCAGGTCATTAGCCTATAGTTAGAGACAACACATAAATTGCTTATATTTTTTAACTTAAGACGGAAATAGGATTAGAAATTTTGTGGCAAAAAAAAATATTCTGTGATATCGTCGTCGAGTCGATTATCACAACAAATACAGATTTTAGGCGTTTTTCTGAAAAGCGTCTCATTTTTACCATTAAATTTTGTTGAATGAGTTTTTGCTTATTAATTGTACTCTAAGTTTGATGACTCGTGAAATGTCACGCTTTTCGCCTAAAATGGTTGCCATTAAACGAAAGACAATTTTTCTCTTCAAATAAGTTGTTTTCCGGCGAAAAGGAGTTATAGAAAATTCAAATCATAAGTAAAAGTTTTGTATGAAATGCTTTTTTCGGGCGAAGTATTGCTTTGAAATACTGACTCACTCTCAGAGAAATGGATTATTTTGTTTTAATTTAAAATTAAATTTATTACTTGAAGAGAAAAAATACAAAAATTATAAAAAAAGTTCAAATTTTAATGAACTCAAAAAAATACTGAACTTTTATTCAATAATTTTTTTTCTCACACTTCAGTCAAAGATTTTTGTTTCGATCATTTAATTTATTCCATAACTTATAAGAAAGGCTTCAAACAATTTGATTGAAAATACAATCTGAGATCCTTTGAGATACCGTTATATGAGATTCTGGTCGAGTGCTAAATAGGTTAGAGTGTGAATGTCAAGGACGGACTCAATAACTATTTATATCGCTTTTTCTTTATGATTACACAACCGGCCAAATGAGGTCGAAATCGAACCAACGGCTCCTCTCCTGTGCTCATAACTGTTGGCCATAACTCTGTTGTCTATATAATCATCTCATTATTATAACTGGGAATCCGATTAGAAATAAGTGACTCGTAAACTATAAATCTTGTTTTGAGTTAAATCTAATTCATTTGATTTTTGCCTCAAATCAAATGAAAGCCTGTTTTCCAGAAATTATTGATGAATGAGAAGATAAAACTGCTTTTTCCTATAATTTGATTCCATTACTGAACTTTGAGTAAAACATCTCATTGTGTAAAAGCACAGGTAATTAAAAAACCCGGAGAAGAAAATTCTTTCCTTAATTTGGGAGGAATTATGTATTTAGAGAGAAGAAAATAAAATATTTATAGAGAGCGAGAAAAATGAGAATGGTTAGTTCTGGTTGGACAAAAGGTAGGTCAGGGGCACAGCCATAGTCGGAGCCGACTTTACCGTTGCTTAAGAGCTGTCTGTCAGACAGTTTCGGCATTTAATGCTCATAGCGTTTAGTCGTTTAGTTGTCATTTGGAGAAAAAGTAATTGACTTTTGAAGAGAGCACTGGATTATTGCCAATCATTGTCTCTCAACTCAGTGAACATTTAGTGTATTCAACAGAACAAGACATTCAATAACTAGTGATTTGTTCAATATTTGGGTGACTTTACATTACGACTGACTTTCAAATGATTATTATATCTTTGACTTAAGAGATGAGCGCTTTTAAGCTCTCGTTTCTGCCGATCATTAATAAAACTTTTTGTTCCCAATTATAAGGTATGTTATTTGCAATTATTAACTCCAATATTATTCTTTGAACAACATTTTCAACACATTATTTAAATAATTAGCGAATAAGAAAACTAAATAAAACTAAGCAAGAAAAAATATTAATTAAGATATTAAGATTAAGATTAGTTATGTTTAAACTTCATTATAACTATTATAATGAAAAACTGAAACTTTTTATAAATTGTTCTGATTTTTGCCTCAAACTATTTTCCGACTTTTTTCTCTTCAATTTTCAAATCAGATATATATTTAGATTAGAAATAGTTTTTTATCTACTTTTCAATTGATTTGATATATTTGTGAGAAATATCTGTGTGAATCTAAATCCGGGATGTCCATGGGGGGTATAGGATTATACGGGAAAAACTGGTGAAAACTCGGTATAATTTTTTAAGCCATTACCCCCTCCTCTCGAGCCGAAAATTTTCTTTAATATTACTTCTACACTATGTATGTCTGTCGAGTTTTTAATCGACTATCCTAGATCTCCTAGTTTTTTTTTCCAGCAAACCCCCCTCTTTAATCTCGAAAACCTTGGGCATCCCTGATCTAAACACGGATTTCACCTCATTTTTGAAAAATTTTGGAAATAAATCTCAAAAGAAAAAAATTTTAGGGCATTTATAGAGAGATTACTTTCAAAATTGTTTTTTGTTGAGAAATGTAATAAAAATCAACTTTTACTTTCACCAATAACTTTCGGATTTATTAGGAAACTATTAACTTTAGATTTGGCCAAAAATTTGTTGAATGAAATCAAGAAACTGGAAAATTATGACACATTTGTTGAGAAAATTATATTAAATGATAGCAAACATCACATAAAAGTTCAATCAAATGAGAAAAAAAATCAATTTTCATATCGCAATGAATACCATCTGAAATGTGAATGAAATTTGTCGACACAATTGATAAATAAATTATCTGTAATTTGCGAATCATATCAATTAAGGCTAACATAATATAATATAATATTGTATAGAATATAATATGATTTTATGAATGGATTTTTGAACTCAAATCCATCGGAAATTCTATTATTCCTAAGAAATGACAATAAGTTTAAGAAAATTAAAGTTTAAACTTAACAGTGAATTACACGAATTTATTGTATTAATTGTTGATTCAAATCAAAACTCTTTTCATTAGATTGAGGTTAGGTTAGGGTTAGGTTAAGACTAACGGAGAGCCGGGTATTCATTCATTGCGAAGGAAGAGAATATAATTTAGATTTGAAAAAATACTTTTATATATTGTCTAAAAGTTCTGAAATATTCTTGGAATTGGGCCATAAAAACATAGTAAACCTGTTCTTTTAAAAGTTAAAACTCAGAAAAATTTTATTATATAAATGAATATTAAATAAACTTTTTTTTCCACATTTAATATCCACGAAATACAGTTTTGATTAGCAATCAGTATTTGAATCTTGGTTCAGGGCATTCAAATATTCTCAAAACATGTATTACTTTTGCTGACATTTCCCAAGTACTTTGAGATAACATCTTCTTATGAGTTGGGAAAACCTAAGTCTTGATTGTTTGTTAAGGTTGTTGTGATCGTCACAACTGTATCATTAGATCACTGATACCATTAGTCGGAAAAGTGTCAGTTGAGTCGGAACTGGCGGTTATTTTTCTTCTCAAAAACAAATGAGTTTTGAAAAAAATCGAAACAATAATTAGAATTGAATTTACAAATTATTGACCCAAAAAATAACCCAAAAATTCATTTTAAACTTGTTTAGCATAGAATACGTGGCCATTAATAACGAACTGAAGTGTTTTCAGGTCATAACTCGAAATTCCGACCAAACGTCACACCGAAAGACAAATCATTATTAATTAACAGATTTCAAAATTGATTGGAAAGCAACTGTTATTCGACTATCAAAATGCAAGTATAGATTCTTTACTCTTATGTAAAACTTAATGTTCTGTTCACTGATTGCATGACTTGTTTTGCATGCCTTCAGTGTATTGCAGATCATTAGAAAAGTGATAACAAGTTTTTTAAAGACTCATTTGATAAAAATCTGAAATAACTAGTCTTTAGTTGTCATCAAACGTCAAAATATCTTACTTTTGCCTCCAATGAATAGGTTGTCACTGGTTTTGATTGCGTTGCAAATATTCTCTGCCTGTTCCTCGACAGACAAGACATCAGAGCACTTTAGTCGCACAAGACGTCAGGCTTATACTATTAATTACAACAATCCTTCGAATCCATTCAGTAATTTCACCAGTGCGAATTCATATGTAAGTTTTGAGCAAAATGTTAACTTCAGGTAATAAGAGATTTTACTTTTAAACTCAGTTTCCGCCACAACCAGACATCTCTTCAGCATTCAGACAACAGTTCCCACCCCTTAACAGCGCTTTAGATTCGATTAATAACCAAGGTTATAATGCTATTCGACGTTATCCACAATTTCCATCGAATCAGCCATTGCCCAATCAACCATCCAGTGATTCGGCACTACTTCCTCGTCAGCCACAAGTAATTTCTGTTTTGAGTGGAGTGGGTGCCAGTCCTCATCAGGCAGTTTCGTGGAATCCGCCCCCAACGATAGTGCCGCCGTCGGTTACTACACGACAGAGGCAAACACTTCAAATTAATCCTCAGCCACAGTCGACGCCATTGTCTTCGTCAGTATTTTCACAGCCAGAAGATAACAGCGAAAGACAGGGTAGATATTCGCCACAATCAGTGCCCTCAAATCAAAATCTATTTTCGGGATCATCTAATCGTGACCCAGAGCCCAGCCGTGGCTTCCCATCAAGACAGCCATCTGCAGCAGTGGCGCCGTCTGTGGTGTCATCTGCAGTGGCCGTACCCGCAGTGAACTCGAATGCCTCGCCTGACGGCAAACCACAAAAAGACGATGTCGTCATTTATTACTACTATTATTACGACGACGACAAGAATACCACAAATAAATCATCTAGTGATTCAAGTCTGGACGCAATTCCATCCCTGGAATCGTTTGACCAGAATAGAAGTCCAAATAGAGGTACAGGTGATAAACCAGGACGAGTTGTCATTAAAAATCGAGAAAATATTGAGAAAAATGATGAAACAAATAAACCGATCGCCAGAGAAAGAGATCCGACTTATGGTCGACAAGAATTAGGTTCGGAGTCGAGACGACAATCTATACCAACACAATCAACTCCACAGTTTTCAGTAACGCCGAGTCCATTTGCATCGACTTCAGCCCAACAACTGCAGTACACTTCCTTCCAAAGTCATAGAGAAGTTGTTACTCAGCCGTCAGTCACTTCACCATCAGTAGAAAGGACCAGCTCTTCATATAGCGTTTCAGTTTCAGATAACCAGAACAGTGGACAACCCGTTTCTAATGTATTTAGATATGGTTCACGAGAGGGTCTGAGAGCACCTGTCAATGGTGATCAAAGGATAAGCAGCACAAGTAGTGTTAGTAGCAGTTCCAGCAGTAGTTCCAGTATTTCGAGTCATTCAGTACTGAATTCAAACTCTAATAATAACATAAACGGTGGCGCCGGTCGTCAACAGAGTTCTTTCAACCCTCAATTCCCCGGTCAGGCTTTCAGACACATTCCTCAGGCGTCAACACAAGAGCCTCCGGTCAATAATTTTGTGCCGCCGTCCACTCCACATATCGGTCGCATTAATTTCACTCCCGACGACTTCCCGCCACCAAAACAGCCGGTCGATAATCAATTAGATTCTTTGGGTCGACCCGCAAATTCTTTCGAATCCTTTTCAATACCAACAGCACCGATAACAACCATAACAGAACCAACCACCACATCGACAACTACTACAACCACAACAACAACTACAACGACAACAACAACACCCCCTCCGCCAACCACTGTTGCAGTTGAAGAGGAAGCACCAGAAGCTCCGCGAAGATTTGGTAACAGAAGACAATCGTCACACAGAAGACAATTCAATGCTAACAGAAACAACTTCGTAAATAGAGAGCGCTCTACCACTTCAACCACAACTACCACTACTGCCAGTCCTACGACTCGTGTCAGACCAACGCGTCCAACAGGGGGTGGTTTCAGACAAAGACAGCCAGGTAGATTTAGAAAGCGTCCGGGATATGGTAGCGAAGAGGAAGCGTCAACAGACAGCACATCCACAACAACAACAGCTGCTCCCTCCCAATCGACATCAGCAACAGAATCAGTGACAACACAGGCTTCGACCCCATCCCAACGATTTGGTGCAGGACGAAGGCGTTTTGGTGGAGGTGGCCGACAGTTGCCTACAATAAATAGATCATCTGCTTCGACCACAACTACGACAAGTGCTCCGCCACCGAGTAGAGCTCCACTTGCAGTAAGAAGACCTGGTCTTCCTGCAACAGGCTCTAGGACTAGGCCTCAACTTAGAGGAAGACTACCATTTTTAAGGAACAAAAATTCAGAAAACAGTGAAGAATCTGCTAGTTCATCAGCTCCGGCTTCTACCGAAGCCTCTGCAGCTCCAAGTTCTGAAGCAACTGCCAGTACTGCGGAAGAGCCCAACTCTCAGGCGCCAAACTCACCCGAATCTCCAAGTGAGCCATCAAATGAAGAACCAACAGAAGAATCGCCGGCACCGTCCAGTACTACAGAGAAACCTAAAGGAAGACAATTGAGACCACTGTTTGCTAATAGACAGCGATCCAGTCTTTTTGGCAGAAGAGGCAGTGCTTCCAATTAATTGTGTGTTATTTGAAGACCATATTTAAGACTCTTTAAGAGATAATAAATACGAATAGTTTTCAACGTTTGGATCAAATAATTTGTTTAACACTTTTGCCGTTAATATCAAATCAATCGATAATTAAAATCAATTTAATAGAAAAGTCGACAAAACTAACGGATTCGAAGAATTCATCGATGATTTCAACTAAAAATATTACTCAACCGATAGCCTGAGAAATGTTTTTTATAATCTTGCAATTTTGTATTTGTGTCCAAAAAACACATAAAGTTGTTTTGCGAATCACATCAACAAATCTGTTCTTAACATACATTTTGTTTTTAACCCCATTTCACGACAATTATTGAATTATTTTTAAGGTTAATACCAATACTCATACAAATAAAACATTAATTTATATTATTTTCTATTATAAGTGAATAAAAAAGATTTAAAATTAATTCAAATTGAAGTGAAGCCATATTTTTCAACTCTAATGGATTCTATTCATTGCTTTTCTTGTGGTTTTGAAACAGATTCTGTATATTGAGTACAGAATTATCTTTCAATTAGATTAGGGAATAATATGACTCTATTTCTTATAACTTAAATTTGATGAAAAAATCAATGCACAGGTCATATAAATGCCTATCGACGGTGGTATCTATGATTAATATGTCTGTTGGGATGCGCTCTAACTAACCAGTCAGTCATAGTTACCCATCCATATAATACCTGTTGATATGACACCAACTTTGGAAAATACAATCTTAGAATCGACTGATTCTGCGATTTATTGGAAATCACATAATAGACGAATTTCTAGTAACTTCTCTGGAAGGAAGTCTCTCACAGTCTTATGCGTGAATATTCTTATTCTTAACTTGGTAGATTATCAAATCAGACTTCATTGTCACACATTTGCGAGAAGTCATAAATATTCCACAAATTGTTGAAAATAAGTGCGTATTTGTATAAAAGTTGTTTCATAAATGCCTGGATTACATATGAATTTCTATTTTAAATTATTAATTGAATTTAATATTCAGAACCTATGAAGACATGAAGAGGTCGTATTTCAATGCGAAACCGACGAGTCTTCCCCAAAACGAGTAATTAATATATTAATTATTATATAATCCAAACATTTTTAGTTTAGTTGACAAAAGATTTAAAATTTTCTCATTATTTCTCAAAATTGTTATATTCAGCCAAAAATTAATCACTTTTTTTCATTCATTTAAAATCAAACTTCAAAACTATTTTTAGTGAAATTCAATTATTTTGTAAATTTAATGATTTTTTCTTTTAAGCGATCAGTCATTCGAGACGACTGTCTCTTTTTAAGGCCTATAAATGGCTTTTGAGTTGATGTCCAAACACTAGATTTACATTAAAGTCAATCGAAAATAGATTTAGAAAATAGAGTATTGAATGACAAATGATTTTAATTTCTTCACTAAATTGAAACTAAAAATAATTAATTTAAAAATGAGATAAAATAGTGTTTTCATCATTCGATTCATGTTTTTTTGCCAAATTCTTGAATTTTAATAGACTTGAGTAATGTGAATGTGACCTGACACAAATGAAAATTTTCTATCTAATCTATTTTGTTTAGTGGCAAAGAAATTAAAGTCACACCATTTGTATAACTCATTAATTGGGTTGAATCAGATCTGGATAAGACTTATAATTGATTTTTGTTCTGTTCATTCCTTCCCATCCTATCCCAAAGAAACAACCAGTCGTTGGAAATGAATGAATTCTTTGATATAACAAATGAAGAGTTTGACGACGAAAAAGATGAGAATAAGAGGTTTGAAATTTTCAATCATTTTCAGTAATTGAAAACTTTTTACGACAAATGTTTGTCACAATAATAGGAAGAACAGGAATTTGAGCGAAAAGAAAAGACGGGATCAGTTCAATCTATTGATCAATGAGTTGTGCTCTATCATCAATTACAACACTCTTTCCAATCAAATGGATATACAGTCAGAGAGTGTGATGGGTGGGGGCTGTGGTAACAAACAAAAAACAGATAAGTCGTCAATACTGAGGGCTTCGATTGCTTTCCTTAAAACACATTCCGATGCTCTCAACAAAAGTCATGAAAAGGAAACAAATGACCAAAAATTATATGAAAGCGATACCTGTAGTGAAACCGGGAGTATATTCTCATGGAAACCATCATTTCTTGTCAACGATGAGTTTATACATCTAATGCTCGAGGTAAGTTTACAAATTATAAATAAACTAGAAATTAATTATATTTATGGTTAAATGTCTTAACAAATAGGCTTTGGATTCGTTTATGATTATAGTTGAGGCCAACAACAGAGGAAATTTGATCTATGTTTCAGAAACAGTATTCCCATTATTGGGTTTAATTCCCTCACAATTTAATCAAAAACTACAGAACAATAGCGACGATAAGATAACTATTTATGATTTAATACATAGAGAGGAACGAAGTTTTGTCGAAAACTTTTTGAACCCAAAACAGGCCAACAATTCTGGCGAAATGTGTGCATCAATTTTACTACACTTCAGGAATCATGACTTCGATCACGAGTCGGAAACCTATCAATTGGTTCGACTGATTGGCTCTTTCTATTATATGAACGATTTGAACTCAAGCCTCATATATGGTCAGCCCGAGCATAAGTGCTTTGTAGGGATCGGTCGCTTAAAGACACCAAAGTTTCTGAGAGAACTCAGTTTTCAGACACCAAATACTGAGAATGAGTTCGTTTCGAGAAACTCTCTCGAATGGAAATTCCTATACCTGGATCACAGGGCCAGTCCTATAATCGGATACTTGCCATTTGAAATTTTGGGCACATCCGGGTATGACTATTATCATTGGAATGATTTGGATAATATCGTTGTCGGACACGAACAGCTTATGCGCACAGGAGAGGGAACGTCTTGTATTCATAGGTTTCTTACCAAAAGTCAGCAATGGATTTGGTTGCAGACAAACTATTATATCGCTTACCATCACTGGAATTCAAAGCCTGAGTTTATTGTCTGTACGCATACTGTCGTCAAAGAAAGTGACGTCTCTTACGCCAAAACTTTGCGAATAAAGGAATCAAATTGTCTTCAAATTCAAGAGAGCAGATCCGTCACCAAAGATAACGATACAAATTCCGTCTTCAGTTCGATGAATAACAGCTCAGTAGAGCCGCGTTCGTGTACTACTTCCTTGAGCTGGTCGTCCCATCGAGATTCTGAACCCTCATCTGATCCCTCAACCGATTACCGAGCTAATACAGATTACCGTAATCACTCGATTCCTAGTCATTTGATGAGTTCTGCGAGTGGTATGTCTCAAAAGGCCGAAACTCAGAGCGAAATGTCTTCTTCTGAAACAAATTCACAAATGGGTTCTCCAAAGAAACATTCAGTACTTCATGAGTTCCTGAAACAAAAGCACTCACTTCTTGAGCACCAAATCAAACAACAACAGGAAGAGCTCAGAAGAGTTACCGAGCAACTGGTTTTAGTCAAAGCAGTCAATAATGAATGAACCAAATATTTATTTTATTGACCAAAACAAAAGTTACTAATATTCTGTCCTATTCTCAGAAAATTTGTTCTAAAAAAGAGTGAATAAATTGTCTGAAAAATTGTATTTTTATATTAATTTGGAAATCATATCTTAAATGTCTTTAAATTCAATCAAATTCTTAATCAAAAGTTTGTTAAGTGTTGTGTCTTTTGAATGTATTTCTGATTAACCGAATGTATGTTATCATCCAATATAAATAAAAACCTTTGTGACAAAAAAAACAATTTGAATCTTGCAAATAGTGAAATTTAAATGAATACACGGCCAATTCATTTCCATACTGGCCTATTAATCGGCCAGAATACGCAATGCGTAAGTTTTTCACTTCACACGCCAAGGGTTAAATGAAGCTAGTAAGATGGAACTCACCTTGAATTTTGTTG
>JAQFXL010001147.1:0-13709 GCA_034693445.1 Edwardzetes edwardsi | reverse complement strand
TCTCTCTCTCTCTCTCTCTCTCTCTCTCTCTCTCTCTCTCTCTCTCTCTCTCTCTGTAAATATTTTTTCACAAATAAAATCGAATAAGATTCAAATGATCTTGAATCATTCAAACAGTTGGTGCTAGTTTATTGTTAATCCAATCTTTCAAATTCATTGTGTTTTCAGTAAAATAATACTCGAATTAAATATTTATAAATTTATCGGAATTTGTATTGTTTTGACAGTAATTGCATTTTTAAACCCTTATAAAACACTTTATAAGTAATTGGTTTATAAAAGGTTGAGTAAAAGTTTGCTAGATAAAAGATGCAATTGATATTTTTGATTGTTTCTTGCTTGCAATCACTAACAAATTGGATCAAATATTTATATGATGACAATTAATAATATTTATAACTCATTAATATGAAGTTCATGAGTCCATATATTTTATTTGTTATGCAATTATTATTATAATAATAGTCTATTGAATTGGTTTTGTTTATTCTCAATTAGAATTGCCACTAGCAAGTACATGTGTATATATGTACTTATCAAACAAATTATATATGAGATTAAATTGTTTTTGAAAATATCTTTTGGAATCCAAACAGAGTATAGAATCTTATTTTAAAAGCTTTACATAACTCTAACCATAAATTGTTTTTACTCATATTTCTACTTTTTTCAAAGTAAGGGATTATAAATATTTTGTCATTTCATTCACTTTTGAATACATTTATGTAAATATCGAATTAAATCTTTTATTTGAAGAGAAATCCAAATGTTTTTTAAAGTTATAATAAATATTTGAGTTATTCATAAAGAAGTTCATAAACTTTTCATTCAATAAATTAATTGAATATTCGTTTAAATAAAGATAAAATCATTTTTGAAAACTCATTGATCGCTTGATTCGGTTGAAACCCATGGGGTAAGACAGGGATAAGGATAGCATTTCCTCTGAGATAAGACCAATTCAATTGACAGCATTTTCAACGAAGTCATGAAATAAACTGATAGTCATTGATATAATTGAACGAATATTTTTGAATTTTACATTTAAATATCGAATTTATTTCAACTCAAAGTTAAAAATATATTTTGTTCTTATTTATCAAACGTCTAAAACAATTCAAACAATAATTTTGACTAAAAATATTTGTTTAAGAATCTGATTCTTATGCCGACCTTTCATTCAACTATTCTATAATAAGTCTTGTTGTATAAATTAATCTAAGCCAAAAAACTATATTGCTCTGATTCAATTTAGTGTTGCATGTTTATATTCATCTTTAAAAACAATAAGATATTATTGAATTGAAAATAAGTTTTGAAGACTGAAAATAGAGATTTCGTTTTGTTTTGAATCGATATAAAAATTTTGCGACTCTTCTCCAGACATTCAATTCAATGCTATTTATGTTCGTATGTTATTAGTGATTATCGTCAGTGAGTCTAAGGGCCAGACATGAGTGACCCCTTACAAGAGTATATATTCAAAGCGGTAATTGACGGTTTTTTTACTAGCTATTCACAAGTTTCGGGGGCTCAGAGGGTGTAAATTACAGACTGCCTGTAAGGTTACGTTAAGCATATTGTGTGTCATTAGGACAAAGACTACCGAATTGAGAAACGGTAGACAATATCTGTAGATAATAGTCCGGTGCGATCACTATTGCCTGAAAGCCCAGAAGCGTTTCGACCAGTTTTTGCCTCTTCTCTCCTCAATTGCAATAATGACTTTCATTTGAAAAACAAATTTGATTTTTTCATTTACTCTTCGCTTTGATGTCTAAAAAGTTTGATTTTCACGAAAACAAGAAATGCAAAAATGTTTGACAAAAAAACATCAATTGTTTAATGCATTCAAAATAGGAAATAAAATTTAGTTTTTCTCCTTTTCTTTGTTGTGCTAATGATTTGAAACCTGAGAAGTATTTTGTGTTTAATTTGTCCAAAGTTTCGGGTATTAAGACATTTGTATTTGAATTCGGGCACAAATAGTGTCCTTTCAATGACAAAGATTTTACCTAATAATCAATATTTATAACCAAAATATATATTTATTGATATGTATTCTCTTGAAAAGAGCGATGAGACCGACCTCTAAGACTTGTAAGGATAGACATGTAGTGATGGCTCAAACATTGAAGAGTAAAACACAATAATTGTGAATAAGTTTGAAATGCCTAACAATGGCAGTGAAAACACGACCGAAGAAAAGAAAACTGAGAATAATAATGAGATGATTATAGAGAGGATCAAAGTTAACACAAAATAGACATAACTTCTTATTTTTGATGCATTTCTTATGCATTCAATTCATTTCAAATGAATTTCATTGTGTTTTTGTCTATTCATAAAACGATATGCAAATTGAGTTTAGGGTTTAAGATAACGGACACACAAATTGGATAAAAGCAAAATATTTGCCAAATCATATGTCAGCGGGGTTTCAGGCGCCACAACAGTCACAACACAACAATTTTTTGCCTTTCTTATCTTTACAAATATTTGAATAACTTGATTATTTATTCACATTTTTATTCTTTTTACTCATATATTAAAACAATGATGACCAAGTTAGATTCATATGCCAAACAAAGATTAAAGATTTAAATATAGTTTCGGCAAATATTAAATGAATATTATAGGTAGATCAGGGTTAACCAAGCTTGGATTAAGCTTCAAAGGGGTGGAAATAAGATTTTTAGCCAAAATTTTCTTCAACCTTCATAACAAAAATCTTGAAAGGTAAAAGACAATGATAATTAAATAGCTGGAGCAAAAACCTTCTACATTATTGTTTCAAATACTGTAAATGTTTGAAACGAAGTGAATGAATGAGTGAATGAGAAATCAATTTAGATTAGAGGACATCACTTTCACATCACTTTCGATTGTATCTGCATTTGCAGTGATTTTCAGTGTTAACACAAACTCGAGTTTTCCTTTCTTGATATAAATCTAAATTAATTTCAATTTAAGAAGAGTTCAATTATCAAAACTTCTTCTTCACATTTGATTAAAAGATCAAATTTAATTGAAATTTGATTTAAAAAAGTCATCCATTCGTTTGACTCATTTTTCATTTAATTTCTTTATTCATTTTATGTCTGTTTAATAAGTGAACACCAATTGAAATGAGAAGTAATTAATAATTTATCTCAAACTAAAAACTTATTTAATATAATATCTGTCCTATGATTGCACTGACGTGAGAGCTGTTGACCAGAAAAGTAACTTAAATTTACTAAATTTGTGATACGGATGGTCTCCATTTGATTCTGAGACGGATTCCTAGTGGCAAATATAAAAGAATATCATACATTGAGTGCCGCACAACCATCGAAATTGTCAGCCCTTTTATTCCCACTTTATGTATCAAATATTCACAAAAATTTAGAGATTCAGACTAATTTGACCTTGAGTGTTACCTTGTGCATTATTTATTCATTTAAAACCTTAAAATGATAATGCTGCACGTTTTTGAATAGGGCATAACTAGGGTATGCGCGCGATAACAACAATGCGCGAAGACTTTCTAAAGTTCAATTATCACTAAACTAAGTATATGAGTACAAGGTAGTTTCTTTGAGCTATTTTTCATTAAAGCTTATTAGTTGTGAGAACTCAAGTAATTAACCAAAAATTTAGACATTTTTAATGGAAAAACATATTTATTAGCATTTTTTAGTTGAAAGTGTAATAAATTATTTAAATATTTTTTATTTTGACTCAAATTTACATTAATTTTTCGGAGGATTCAAAAGAAATATCTTTTGGTTAAAAAGCAAAAATGACCACAAATTATAATTTATGTCTTCTCTCCACAAAACACAGACAACACTAGAGATTATGTTTTTATGATTTTATAACTGATTAGAAGTTTTTAATTTCAATTTCTAATTAATTAACTTTAATTTTCTCGAAAATTTTGAGTCGAGAAAAATTGTAAATAAATCCAATGATTTCGACAGTTAATTGATTTTTATAAAATAATTAACAAAAACTAACAAAAAGAGCAAACTGTGCACAAAGTGATGAATTGGGATATCTCTTTACATTTTAAACATTAGATAAAAATCAAAGTTATGCTCTTTTTTTTTGTTTGGGTCGTGTCTGTCGTTATGATAGGCTTATCGATAGCCATGAAGATAATCGATTTGATATATTATGTGTTCGACTCTTTTCCTTTTAATTGCATTAATTTTTCTTCTGCTGAACACCAGTTCAGAAGACATGCAATTAATAAAGTATCAAATTATTGAGAATTTCAAAAATAAATTGATTTTCTCATTTGGTCACAGAATTAAACATTTAAAGTCAATTAAAATATCCAGAACTGAGAGTCAAAAGTGACATTCATTTCACTTGTATACCTGAGCACAAATGTCTGTCCAAAATCAACACCCAGAAGGTTTTTAGACAGAATCAGTTGAAAAAATTTGAATTATTATTTATTATAGTTTTGTGGGCATTACTTGAAAGAAGTGCTTATTTGTGACAATCATTAGACATCAGTTTTATTGAACTTTAAATCTCATTATTTTATTTGATTTGTTATTTTGCTATTCATTGCTATTCATTATTCGAGGAATTTTCATATTTATCTTCAGGTGTTATCTTAAATATGACTTATATTTGAATATTCAATAATAGTCTTTATGTAATGCAATGGTCTTAACATTTTTGCCGTTTCTTTTCATTGAAATATAAAGCGCTTAATGTTAACCGCATTTATTCGTTGATCTGTTGAACACTTTTTTCTTCTCATTTCTTATTATTCTTTATATCTATCCTTTGTATCAAAAAAATCTCAAATCCTTTGAGTTATTTTTCAAAGGAATTGAATCTAAACTCATAATTAAATTCACGTCTCTTTTCTAAATTAAGTGCAAAATACTTCATAATTGGCTGAAATTCTGATCATTAGCTTATCGATAGCTTGAATGCAATGAGAAATAACTGATACACAGATCATAACTTTAAAACTCGATTTGAAGTCTTTTGCAACAAAAATAATTATTATGAACGCAATGACTAATTTTGAATCATATTTATTGGAAGCACTGACTTTTAAAATATAACCATTTAGGGACAACCAAGAATTAAATGTTTGAATAACCTTAGTCAAATCAAGAGAAATACTCATTTTGATTCGAAATTTTCATCGATTCTTTTGAGTTTTGGATTTAAAGAAGTTTATTGAGTTAATGTTGTGTTAAGGTTGTGGTCGTCTCAATAAAAGTGGTTATCTCTGAACTCTCTTTTATAAAGCGATTTAAAGTTACAGCGAAACAACTTTATAATGAATTCTGATTTCGGACGGAATATTCATCAATCATCAAAATATGCAATCGTTGGCAGCAATACAATAATCAGTGAGAGAGAGAGAGCCCAGGTATGGGACAGACAGACAAACTGAACACTAGTACTAATGCGGGCCATAAGTATTAATAAAAAGAGAAAAACTAAATGAAGTAAAAGTGAAAATTATTTGAATGTAAAAGAAATGCATAACTAGTGGTGATGTGTGGATTGGCCAGTCATCAAAGCTTACTTTTCACCAGCACTGCCGTCAAAGGCGTCCGCAGAGAATAAAGTAATAGATTTAATACATTTCTCATTTTTTACTTTTTAAAGGCAGACAACAGAACTCTACTCTCTTTCGTAATGTATTTCAAGTATTCAATGCATTCAATTGAAACGTTTTCATCAATTTTGACTCCGAGTCAAATCGTTTTTCTCTGAACCCTAATTTCCGGCAAATAATTGTAATAAAGATTTAAATCTATTTTTAAATTAAATAAAAACTTTTGTCCAAAAGTATCAAAAGTCAAAGAAATCAAATAAGTCGTAGTTTTGAACAATTGATTCAATCATATACAGGATTCACGGCTAATATCTTTCAATTTTAGTTTATTATAATTTCTACATGAACAATTAATTACAAATATAATATTGCTAGATTATTAAATGGATTTCAATTTTTATATATATTATAGTTTATATTTTCAGTATATATAGTAACAAATGATTTGAATGAAAGAAATTTATTTTCAGTCAATAAATTGAAATGTTTAGCAAAGAGACTGAAGTTCGAGACATGAAAAATATGAAAATGATTTCCAATTTTGTCACTTGCATTGAATGCATTGTTTTAGTGCTATAACGGCGGTGTTCCTGACTATAAATAATTGTATGATAAACGATGGTTAGACTTATTTTCATGTAAAACAAAAGCCGTGAATATTTGGAACAAACGGTCAGCTCTTCGTAATCGATGTTACAATGATTTAACTTATTTTGTTCAACCAATTCGTTTATACCGTCTTCCCTTACATTTCATTTTTTCCAAAGTTGTGATTTTAATGTTGTTTTATCAATAAATTGAAATATTGGTCAGAATGACCATATGATGCATATAATAAATCAGTGATGCGGATGGAGTGGGCTGAGCTCCCGCATCACTTATAATAAAGGGTTACATTAGATTCACACAAGTTATTGATTAATAAAGTTACAATTTGTACAATTAAAGATTGAAAACTAATGAGATGAGCAAAGCTCAAGAATGCGCACACTTTTAATAATGAACGAAGACTTGTATTGTTCTACGATTATCACTAATTATGGTTTGCAATGGAATTTCCAATAATTATTCTAAAATCTCTTTTCAATCGATTCATAGCTTTATTGAGTAATAGAATAATATTTTCTCAGACCTAAAAACTGAATTTATTATAAATTTGATTCAAATAAAATTTAGCAAGAAGCACTTTAAACTAAACTGTTTTTATTTGCAGGGGTTGCAGCCATTTCAATACCCCCTAATATAATTTTCTTTATATTCAAGACTTTGAAGATCCCTGTTATCCGCACAAATTCTATTCCCTCGGTTATGGACTTTAACGTGGAAAAGAAGGTCAAATGATTTGCAATTCAGTGAAAAACACTTTTTCATTCATTCATATATTAGGGACTTATTGAGCACTTATTGCAAGTATTGACGTTTGTTTGCTTCGAAGGAATAAAACTTTATCCTAATAAGTGACGTCTTTCTCGACTAAAAAATACTGAATAAACAAATGAAACTTGCCACAAATATTCTCAAGATGCGATTGGAAAATATGAATGATTCAATTTCGTGTCGATCCGTAATTAAAACTTTCAAGACATTGACATCAACACAAATAACTCTATAATATATGTATTGCTCATCAAATGAAGAATTAGATAACATTTAAACTTATTTCTAAATTAAATATTTAAAATAAATTAATTGCACGAATCAATATGTTATGCAATTGTAAAATCAATTGTTCAGTCTCAAAAGTTTTAAAAGACAAAAAGGCATTGATGTGGTGGTAGGAAACGGCTTCTCATGAATATTATTGAGAGAAAACAAAGAATACTAATGTCGCTAAAAGTGAGAAATCAAATAAGAGATCAAAACATATCGTTTGAAACAATGTTCAGAAAATTTGAATTTAACTAAATTTAGTGAATGAAAAATGAGTGAAAAATGAGTGAAAAATGAGTGAAAAAGTAATATCAAATGCATAGAAAATATTGAAAATACTTTACATCCAAAGATTGATGGTTTGAATACAAGTCTAATATTGAATATTCAGTTGTTTTTATGAAAAATCTTTCAAATATAATATATTTCGTGTGCAATGATTGCAAACCTTTCTATTGTCGATTTTGACGGCTGTGCTATTTTGAATTAATCTTGGTTAGTACCCGATTTAATTCTTGACTTATACATATCTACAGTATAAGCTATAGACTATAGACTATAACTGAAACTATATTTAATAATTGACTAGAATTTGATGTGAAATCAAAATTTCAAACTTATGCTAAACCATTAGCTCTTCCCCTCTCGATGAGGCTCTCATTCGACAAATATTTAGAAGCTTTAATTGGTCCAATTTAAATTTTTCAGAACAAATTAGACAAGGAATAAATTATTATCGAAAAGTAAATTAATCTTTTTGTTTAATTAAGGTTTGCTTAATGATTGTCAGATTATCAAAATTACATATATTTTTCATTATTTATCCATTTAATGAATCAAATGTTCCTTTCACTAACTGACGGCAAATAATTAGAATCGGTTTCATTTCAAATTATTTTTCAAATCTAAGTGAAAATTGTTTTGATTTCGAGAAATCTGTGAAAAAAATTGGATCAAAATGTTCACTGAAACAAATAATTTGAATTTAAAAATCACACATTCATTCAAAATGAATTCAATTGAAAAAATCAATAAAACGTCTCAAATGTTGAATATTTCTGATCATTCAAATGAACAGTAATTTGAATGACAGAAAGTTGTCTGAAATGATTGAAACTATTAGGGCAGAACAGAACCTGTGCCACAATCGAACCGTTTCAGACTTACAGGTGATTCTCAATCAAACCAATGTATTTAAAACTATTTAAAACTCACTGAAATGACTTTAATTGTCTGATCATTTCAATAGTGAATTATTGCGAAATTCAATAAATTGGTTTCATTTTCTTGTGAATATATCTATACTTTTGAAGAATACAATTAAATTCTATTATTAAATATCTCTGTTATTGATTTGAAAACAGGTCAATAGTTGTATTTCATTCTTTGAAAGTTAGGTTTTGTCAATATTTCATACGAATTAAATTTTATGGTTATTTCATAAAAAGCTTATAATTTTAATTTGAAAAATGTTTTGCCAATGAGAGTGGTTTGACTCAAATTCAGGTAAAATTGTGTTAAATATTACCTCAAATGACAAATCAATGACAAAATGATGTTATAAACTGAATATTTTGATCTAGCACTGATATACTTCAAAGTAATATTCAATTTATTACTTATTGGAATATAATGAAAGTCAAGCATGGGATTATTTTTCTGCATGTTTATATTTTGAAGGCTATAGTGGCTTTTCGAAAAGCCTAGGGACAGTCAAATGAAGATTTAATTAAATGATTTCGTCGATAATTTCACTCAAAATATTGAAAACTAATTTTTTGCTTTTCAGTCAATTTTGATCGCAATTACGATAGTATTTGAAGAGAAAACTTCACAAAATTTACACACAATTTAATATTCAGTGAACAGTAAATTTGCATTTCATAGAAAATTGTATGCCTTGACGTCTGGTAATAGTATTTGAGCCAAATTGAGACATCTCTGTCACAACCTTTCATATTAGAAGCTCATCACAAAAGCAATTCATGCGATTCTTTCAATTTTAAAAATAAATAATAATAATAATTAACGAATACTTTACTCTCACTTTTAGTGTCAACTTTTTATTTGTATCACTATTCAAAAATTCGTTCACTAAGGTATTGAAAGTAATCTAGGTAAACTCACTCACTGATATAGAATTAGAATATATTAACAGTTGTTTATCCTTAAAATAATAAAGTAAAAGCATACAGTCATTTCTCTCCCCGCTAATCAAGGTTAAAATACTCCTTTTTTAATGCAAAATTCAGATAAATATTGGAAACTATAGCCCACCGGGTGGTCAGCACTTGCAAGTGCTCCAAGTATTTTTGGGTTTGATTACAAGATAACTAAATTCAATATTATATATATAATATGCTTGTTATGTCACTCCTTAAACAACCAAATGAGTGCTTACGTGACTATAAATGTCTTTAATAGTCGACTAATTTTTGCTTATTATGCAAAAAAGTGAAATTTAGACCTTATATCAGATCAGCTAATCTATAGTTACGTTTACGAACTTATTATTCATTTCAATGCAAATTATTTCAATATAATAACAAATAAATAAAATAGTGTTTTGTTTTGATAAATATTAACGAAACTTACCTTTACTTCGTTGAGCCGAAGATTATCAACGATTTATTTTTCAACGAGTTTTCAATTATATTATGACTAATATTTGATTCTCTTGAGAACCAACAGTTTCCGAAAAAATAATAGTTCACTATTACAACAATTGAGTCACAATGGGTTTTTGCAAAATAGTTATTGAATATCGTTTCAAAATGTTTTCAAAGGGTATAAATTTTGAATTTAGCTTTAATTGTAGTCTTGCAATGAATCGCACTTCAAATCAATAAAATTTGAGTGAATTTTTGAATATATGATATTCAGCCAAAAGCACAGAAAATTCAGAGCCGAAGAACAGCTCGTTATTAGATTGCAATCAAAATTAAGTCACTTTAGAAAAGCAGATAATTGTCATAAGAAAACTGACAAAGTTTTTCGATAAACATAAAACAGTTCATTTCAGTCCACTTCAGTCCAATTCAGTCCATTGATAGCCAAAAGTCATCAAGTCCAATTTGTTCAATAATGTAATCGATGTTAACTTCTTTCCAATAGATTTTTCTTCGTTTACTCTGATTTGAGTGACTTTAGTAAAAATGATTGAAGTAATAGAAGTTCGAAGGAATGTTTCAAATGTCGAAACTTTTTCGGCAGTCACTGTTCGCCAACTGTTTTGAATTATAGGCTAAAAGTTTCAAAAAGTTTTGTTGCAATTCTTAATTCACTTCATATTCAGAACATCTCAACAAAAAAGTAGACATTTAAATGCATTTTTGTACAAAACTTATCATTTAAAAAAAATCAATTCAAACGGATGTTCCGTTTGTTTCACGAGTTTTCAATTCTTTTCCAACTTATTACTATTGAATATTCAAGGTATCAATGATATTATCATTCCTTCGTTTATTTTTTCCAATGTTGAGCGCAAATGTGTAGAACAAGTACTGGTTGTGTTGCCCGATGTTATGTGAATGGCATCGAGTCTAAGGTGACTCCACCTCAACATAACAACTATTGGCTCTTTTCAAACCTTACAGCGCTTACAATACTTTCTTATCTTTATTTTGATGGTAACTATCATTCAAATTAAGAGACATTTAAATCCAATTAAAGACAACTTAATTAAAAATACAATAATAAGTAAAATTAAAATACTTTCAAAGGGAAGACAATCGAAAAGAGGGATATTATGTATCCCGATATGAACTTTAATTCAAAATTTATTCAAATCTTTTTATTTAGACTAAACTTTAGAGCAATGATTACGGCGGACAACAGACAAACTTCCAGTCAGAATAATCAGAGACAATCTTCTATCGTTCGGTCTCTCTCTCTCTCTCTCTCTCTCTCTCTCTCTCTCTCTCTTTCTCTCTCTCTCGTAAGGAGACGTGACTGTCATCTATGGGTAAAATAAAACCCCCAGAAGTCTTCAAATAATTTACATTCAGTAACTGAATGTACTGAATTTCAGTTCTACAAGAAGAAAATGTAAATAAACAAGAAGTTTATCAACGAATTTGAATCAAACTGACCTAAAAAGACAACATTGGGTCATTATGGTTAGAATTAATGAATGTGATCATGGTAATTCATTGAATTAAGTACCAATCAATATTTATCAAATGTTTCAAATAAGTTTTGTTGCAATAAAGTGAACGCATGACTATTGAGTTGATTTGTATGACATTCGAGTCATATGTAAACAAAAGTAATATACTAAACATGAACTCAGATTTTTTACTGCAAATGTTTATGAAGTTATCGACAAATTGGTTTAATTTGAACCTATTCTTAGTTATCTAAATAATTCAATTAGAGGTTTAATCTATGAAAAAAAATCTTTGATTTGATACCAGATAGAGATCTGTGAAATTGATATTTACTGAGTAATTAGAGCTTAAAATCTAGTAAAAAATTTGAGTTTATGTTTAGTATTCCCCAAAAATAATGAATCAATTATTCATCAAATAATTCAAATACTTTTATTTATTTAATTTAAAATCCATTCAATCTTTTAATTAATCAATTATTGAATAAAATGGACATCAATTCAATTGAGAGGTAAATAATTGTTAGTTTTTTCTCTTTTAATTGATTTTGTTTGTGATTACAGAAGAGATCAATATTTAAATGATTTGTGTCGACAAGTCTTCAGCAATGAACTCATTTTGTCCAAAATCTTTGGCCATTTATCACTGCGAGAGCTGTCCAATAGTTGTCTGGTTTGCATGAAATGGCAGATTGAAGCCAAAAGAGTGATTGTCAACAGATCCGAATCTCTAAATATTTACCATTTGTTCCGTACTGAAGACCGATCGCATGTTTGGCAAAACGCAGACAAAAGTGTTCGAACCGATGAAGAACTCGAACATTGTGTCAATTGGATCGACAAATACGACTTCAACACTAATGTCATCAAATCTTTAAACACTGACTTACAGTCTGTTCCAGAAGTTTGTCTCTTAGTTTATGGAAGTTTTGGTGAAGACGTGAGACTTAAACAGCGATTAAATCAGACAGAAGTGGTCCGAAAATCACTTCCGTCGATGAGTTGTCGAATAGTGAATTTGAACAGTCAGTGTCTGATAGGTTTTCCGACCACTTCCTCGATTCCCGTCGAGAAGATCTCTCATTTCGGTGATTTGGCCGCAGTTTCCCTGTTTTTGTTCCCTAAATATCGATCGGACGCACGAATAACAGTCTTCAACGGCTCTGATATGAGAGAAAAGATATTTAAATTACCGGACATTAAATCTATTGTTTTGTTCACCACTTCCTCCATATTTCAAGACAATAGGAACTTGTATTTAGACATAAATACTCTTTCAAAGTTTGTTACCCAAACACTTCACAATAGGATAGCTTTCGGTGGATATAATTCTGCGTATTTTAGTTTCAACAAAAAGGATTTCCTCAACTATACTGATATACAAAACTTCGATAAGTTGGAGGACTTCCCACTCGAAGCACATGAATTGATAGGACTTTGTTTTAGTGGACGACAATTGAAAGCCAATAGTCTTACAGTTAATGCAAAGCGATATCAAAAAGTAGTTCAAAACCTAAAAGAATTCAAAAGTAATCTCGAATTCGAACCTTTGAATAATCGCTTCTTTGAAACCATTGTCTTCATGTTTACCGACGAAGAAAAGAGCGACGCATTCACTAAATTGACTGCCTTTCGATCGGTATTCCCCGGCTGTCAAGTGCTCGGTGTGTCTGGATATGGACAGTACGGCTTCAACTATTGGCCATCAATTGATAGCAATCATTCAACTGATCTCAAGACTAAGAGTTTCTCCAATTTTGTGACCAATAAATCCAAAGGCAATAAACTTAAGCGAAGAATAGTTTTGAACACAAATATGACAACTTTTGTGGTAATAAAACTGCCCAGGAGCTTTATTTAAAGCAAACAGAGACTCCACCAAAACAGCCGTCGATTCCCTCTATTTGATTGACTTTCGCCATACGATTGCAAATTGTGATCAATAGTTGTATTGCTCTGGTTTTGTGACAAAGGCTGACCATATTTGTCGTCACGAATAAACATAACCTCCTCTACAGCTCTAATGTATATAAAGAAGAGTCAATATATATACATATATTAGCATGTTACTATTAATTACATAATTGTTATAACACTTTGAACTGAAGCACCGGTGGGTTTACTGAAGAGAAGGTATTAACTATATTACAATCGATTGCATTAAAGCATTGATTGAATTATAGGTTTCTAACCAACTGATAGTCAGTCATCAAAATGTCGACCAAAATGTTTAATATGTGAGAACTGACCCAATATTTGTGGTGATCTGAGACATGGAATACCATATTATTAACCATTTATATGAATCTATTTTGCTTTCTTCACTATCTCTTGTCAATCAATTATTGATCTAGATAATGATCTAGATAA
>JAQFXL010001146.1:0-13721 GCA_034693445.1 Edwardzetes edwardsi | reverse complement strand
ATTTGTTTGGAAAGAAAGACTACTAAACACGAAATTCAGTCATTTCTCTGATATTTTTATTTTGAGCTCTTTTTTGCTTGGATTTTATTCTAACATTACATTCAATATTAACGTTGAAATTGAAAACTTTTTCTCACATTTTATGTCTAATTTGGAGATATTTTTGGGACTAATGGGAGTTTCGACAGTTGTGTTTTTGGGGCAAATCTTTTTTAATTCCTTCAGATAAATGGCTTTCTATTTAGCGAAAGTCAGTATTTGAAAAAAATACATTACTTTTCTCACAATTCTTAAGAGTATTGCAAATGTTTTTTCTTGAAATACATCTGATTTTTTAACGTTAATTATTTGACTTTTCTTTGAGACCCGAAATGAAAAATCATTTTTCACATCAAATGATTTTATTTTTCAGGGATTAGACTTTTGATGACTGACTGTAGATTTGAAACAGTTTTCGGTCAAACTCTGCGACTGAAATGAAAACTATTTACACAGAATTTGTTGACAAAAGTAATTAATCGAAATTAATTAATAATTTAATTATGAAAACATGGGTTAGTACTATATTCTGTGTGTTTTGGATCAATAACTGCAGATCTGTAGTGCTTTTTACTTGAAATGTAATCCACTATTTAGAGGAAAGGAAGAGGAGAACAGTTGTGTTTTGTGCCTAATTTTGGCCAAAATGTTTGATATGAAGAGCAATTAAAAAGCAATGCATTGCATAAATATATTAGACATGAGAAGAGAGTTGTGGTTCTCATGTGTCGTAAACTTAATGATGGATTGGATACGAAAACTTTTTCAAAAAGCCGTATATTAAATGCCAGAACAAAACTGTTGGCCATACAGCCTGTCTGAATGGGAGCACATATTCTGAGCACTCATTCATTAGACTTAACGCTTGTGTTCATTATATGATGTGTTTCAGTGAATAGGCTATAGTTTTGGTAGTCTTTCCTCCATCAGAGTCTCACTAACTTCCAAATACAATGAACTCGAAATTCAAATATAATAAACTCTAATATAACAGTGTATTACATGTCTTTTCTATTGAATCTAGCATTTTATGAATGCCTGAGTCCGTGAACTGATTATTTATGGCTCATTAATATCTGGTCCCACTTTTTTTGGGATACGTGTCGTATATAAATGTCTGAAATATTATTATTCAGACAAATATTCTGTAACTGAATTCGGTTTTTGTATTTTATTTTTGTGTCTATTTTATTGACCATAACTTCGGCTTTATTTCACTTTTATTTAAATTCAGAGAAAAATATTTATCCGACTGAATCATAAATTTTATTTATTCTGGTTATTAATCCAAAAATTACTATCTATTTGTGTTATGGCATATCATTTCCCAATAAATATCGTGCTTTTATCCATTTCTCATCTTTCGAAGTATTTCTTCAAATTCTGTATTCGTTTATCTGAAAAGTTTTTCAATTGAATAAAATATTAAATTTTTCGCTGAAAATCTCGGTTTCAATTCAAAAACGAATATTTTTATGGAATAAAAGATTTGCAGATATTATTTTCACCAAGTTGATTGAACTCTCTGAAATTTTCTGATATCACGTTCAAATAGATAGAATTGCAACCCATTTTATAGCGATCCCTGGCTATAATTGCACTCAAAATGTTAAAGTATTATACAATAGATGTAAACAACACTCAGAAGAATAAGAAAAACATTTCTCACGCAATGAAATGCAATAAATTTTATTAAATAATGAATAAAAACTAAACCAAAAGTACAATAAAATGTATTACAACACAAATCGTATCGAATAAACAGAATCGTAGAAAAACTAAGAATAAGAGTAAAGTATAGGAAAGTAATTCCGTATAACTGAAACTTAATTATTAAATAGGGTTTCATTTCACTCAGTCTGTGATTAAGAATACAATAGCAATGTCTTCGCACAGAATTTATAAACTCAAAGAATTGGCGATTGTTGTGAAGAATATTCTGTTCGAGTCTATCGTATGGATTGGTATCACGTTTTGAAATAGGGCTACACTTTATTGTGTTTGCAATAAATTTTTGTTACTTTGCTTTCAGACAGGTTTTGAAAGAACAAAAAAACATGAAAATAATTATTGGTTTTCGATTTTATGTTGTCCTCCAAATAAAAACCAAAATTAATTGCAAACAATACCGAAAGCAAATAAATTAGAAAATAATCATTGATTGCAGTGCTATTTGGTTGGCATATATTGCAAAAGGAAAGAGAGATTAGAATCCAAAGTAGTTTTTGTTTTTATTTATTCTTCGGTTTTTGTTATTACTATTAGACAACACACGAGAAAATTATTTTTCCGTTTCTCTAGCCGTTCCTCTGGCTTTTCCTCTCAATGGTATTCATTGGCTTTACTGTTAACTACAAATTCTTTCTCATCTTTTCGTTAAAGTCTTTTGTTTCTCAGTTTTATTTCGATTCCGGGATTTGATTGTCTTTTAGTGAGTCTCGTGTTTCTTGGATGAAAACTTTGCCTAAGCTTTGGATGGCTTTCCTCTTATAGTCAACGAATAGTTTTCATTTATCGAACAATTCTTTCTTTCCTTTTCATTAAAACTAAATTTTTTCAAAAGTATTAGTTGTTTACTGAATATAACAAAATCTAATATAAAACTCATTGAATGAAAGAAATATTCGAAGAGAAGAATGAAAATATCGGAGAATATAAGAGATAAAAGACTTGTCCATCGATTGAAAGAGTGAAACGAATGATATATAACTATAAACTCAATTAACTGTCCACTGATTAGATCAACTGTTTTATGAAAAGAAGGGGAGCACCAGATCCTTAACCAATAAATTATTATCAGTCACAAGACATCTATTGTCTGCTGTTTAATAAATACTATATTTTTATATACAATTCGAGTCATACGGAGAGCCTCGGAATCAAATCATATATTATATTATAGTCATATCCTATCCCTGATATCCACTCTCAGGCATTGACTCTCTATTTAACCCTCGATAGACAAAGAGAGCCATTATTATTGAATTTTCTCCCAAAACTATTTATGGGATGTCATCCATATACAAGAGGAACACATTCATAGTCCTGTCCTTCCGTCTCATTTTTTCGCTCTACTGTTTGATAATAAACTGTTTAATCGTATCCATCAATGAATTAGTTCTGTTTATATAGCGTATAGAGTACCAGTGCCTGGAGTATTGGAGCACAGAATGAGTGCCTACACTGTTTGGCTGCCTGACCCTCTGGTTTAGGGCTCCAATGTATATATAAACTGGCAATAAAGTTAACCACAAAGTTTAACTGTCACCCATTTTTATTTTTTTATTTATGTATTTTTGCACAGAATGACCACAATTTCCGTTTTGATTGTGGAGACAATTATTATTATGGCTATTATTGTCACTAAAATTTGGGCACAGAATGAAAAAAGCGATTCCTATTACTATTTTTTACGTTCTCTTATGATGGGTGTGTACACTGTTTGTGTGCAATACAGAGGAACGGTATGATTTAGGGTAAGAGAGAGGTCTAATAGATATAGAGAGCAGATTGTCGATAGGGATTACTAGTCTTTTTCACCTGGACTTTTCTGTTCGCACAGTATTATGCAGACAATAGTTGCGATGCAGATGTGCCGGTGCCTATGCACTCTCTTTCACTATCAATTGCCGTGTGTGGCATTGGCGGTGGAAATGGAGCTACGCTTGACGTGACCCGCGTGACGGCCTGTCATTCATTTATATCTAACACATAATGTAGTGTCTGATGTGTTTGGCCAACAATTTTTATGGCTTTTATACAACATTTTGTATGTATGGCCTCTCTATTTGGCACCGGCTATATTCATGTATGTAATACTGTTGACAATAATTTTAAATAATAGATCGGTTTGTCTTCGTTTGTGTCAAACTTTACGATTGAACCCAAAATATACCGCATTTCGGATATAATGTCGAAACAAATGATAACTTTTTCTAACATTCTATTCAATCCATTTTTATTGGCGTCTATTATTTGGTCCATTATTTGCACGATAACATTCACCTTTGAATTGTTCATCTGCTGATAATAAAATCAAAGGCTTTCCTCCCTTTATCAACAGATTATGTGTTACTTCATGTATGCAAAAAACGAACAGGGCTATTATTATTTTAATTAAGTTCATCACTAGTTTTCCTGTGCTTTTCATTCAATGAATGGATAGGATATTGAAATTTCATTCATTGAATGATAAATCTTCTTGCATCTCATCATTTAGTAAGAGCTTATCATTTATTCATGATCATTCTCAAGCCCAGGATATTTGGCTAAAATATTTTTAGGAGATTTAATCATTTTTTAAAATATGGACGAAAGGAAAGTATAGGAATATTCAGCGAAAAGATTAAGTTTTCTATAAAATATAAATTATTTAAAGACATCTAAATTTTTCTAAAGACAGCACAGAATTAAAACTTTTTCCCAAAAAATAATGTGGAAAATTTCAAAAATCTTTTTTATTTCTGATAAGTTTATACTCATTTTTAATGGAAATATAAAATTAATTTTTAAATTTAAGCCTATTTTGAATCAAAGAGAGAAAAATAATTTTTAAACATTTCATATCGTATTTCAATTTCACTATTATTTTCTTATAATACTTAAAGAAAAACGAAAAGAAATGTTTAAATAATGAGTTTTGGAAAGTTTTTTAATGAATTTTTGTTTCAACGCATTTCTCTTCTCATTATTTTTAATTCAACTGAACTTTTGTTGAATTTCGTCAGTCTTTAAGTGAAACCCAAATCTCTGTCTTTCACTGGATTTGAGTCGAAAGCAAAGGAAAGGCTAAAACCTTTTTGAATTTCAAATACGAAACTTATTTAAAGGTCTTATAATTTCGTTGAATATTCTGTTCATTCATTAATTCACTGCAAACACACATTTGAGAGTTAAATCAAATTCATAGCTAAGAATACGATATTTGTTTGGCAGACAATTCTCTTTTTTTGTATACAAACTATTTGATAATAGGCTCCAAATATTTGCAAATTATTTGAGTGTTTATTATGAAGACTCAGAGTTGAATTGAAACAGAATATACCCGAACAGAATCGCAAATAAAAGGAATGAATCCGATTATCCCGAACAGAGAATATTCTGTGCATTTAATATTGTAATACAAGAGAATATCTAATCAACAGAATAGGAATTTTGTTGAGAATTTCAAACTTGGAATTGAATTAAAGCTTTTCTTTTGGTACAAATAAAACGAGAATTTTCTAATTAAAATCCAAATTAAAAGAAAATTTAATTTTCAATTCACCGGAAATTATAATTATTTGTTTGTCTAAACCCTTTTTATTCTGAACTTTCAAATATAAGCATATAATCTCTTGAATTTCAAGCGATTTAATGAAATTTAATGAGAACTTGAAAATTGAAACTCAATTCTGTCCTCAATTTTATGGTTTAATAAAAATGTAGTATTTTTTCGTCCATTCGTTGCGAAAATTATTCCGATAGGAATTGTATTGCATTTCAGTATTTCACTGATGAATAATAAATAGCTATTAAATAGTATTAAGTATTATAATCTAGCAGAAAAAATATAGTGGATAACTTACCGGTGAAAAAATTGATCGCACAGTTTATTATAATTATTATTATAAGCGTTGAGAACATCATTAGAGGTATTAATGAATGAATGAAAAGTATATCTAATTATTTAGACTTTAATATAGAAATTAACGTCTTTTTCTCTCTCACGGAATATTATATGCAAAACAATGGTATAAGTTTTCAAATCAATAAGTTTTGCAATTGAATTTCCAAGGTATAAATTATGTGTTTTGGTGGTGTAGTTCTTCTTCCTCTTTATGGATGAAATTCTCAATACTTTAGTCTTGCATTCAATGCCTGCAAAGAAACCCAAATGTTTTTTTGAATGAAATGAATGACTCGCTTATTATGAGTGAGAAAATTGTTTACATAACAGATGTGTTTCAGTATTTTTTATGAGTTCTTCTCTCTCTTTCTCTCGAAGGGATATAATGTGTACTTAAATTATGAATTGTCTGATCGTATGCTATAATAGGGATAACAATAGCTTTTTCAATGAATTACTGGTTATTTAATAAATACATACAAAAAACAAAATTTTATAACAGAGTTATTATGGGTTTTTTGATATGAATTTAATGGTGTTTAACTGATTTTTTCTCTACTCTAGTATATGAGCTCAAGTGTTACTCAATTAGCAGTTTTGTATACATACAGAAGAAGTGCACAAAACTTGTCACTCAATTGAAGTATGGGCTCAAAAGTGGGTGAGATTTGAGAGACAGACAGAAGAGAAAAATGATTTTCATCTTCTCTTTTACACTATTTCTTCGGTAATGTATTTAATATAAGAGATGCGAAAAATGTATGGAATATTTATTACATGAGAAGAGTTATGCTGTGCTCTCTGTTGTGATGTTCAGTTGAGCCAAAAAATTGAAAGCATTCGCACATACATTACAGTCAAACACAAGACAAGTACTTCTCTTCCTCTTCGTCTTCGTCTTCTCTTTTTGATGCTATGAAGTGCTGGCAGTAGTTATTAGAGTAGATGTCAGACAAAATAAGAGTAACACAAGTAGTAGTAGAGGAGTAGTAGAGGACGGGTAAAAAATTATTTTCAAAAATTTAAAAATAAAGTGATTTTTTCCAACTGGGAGTTCACACTCGCGAGTAGTTAGCGAACTGTTTTCTCGTCGGCTTTGGAACAGTAGTTATAAAAGAGAAACATTTCGACTCATGTTTCGACTTGTGCTGTAAGAGCTCACAGTTGTGTCTGTGCTCTGCTCTGGCAGTGCGCTGGCAGTCGTGAATGAATTGTATGGATAACTGAACTTCACTTTTCCGAACAGTCTATCGGTGCTCTCTGTTAGCGAACTCTGGGCTCTGACTTTCACTTTGAAGAACTCTCTCACTGTCTGAGCACTGGAACAGACTTTGCAATACTTCGGTTCACTCTATTCTAGTCTCTCAGTTCAGCACAATTTCCAATCCATTCCCACTCCTACTCGAGCCGCAGTCGTGCGCCGAAAGCTCTCTCGCTCTCTCTCTCTCTCTCTCTCTCTCTCTCTCTCTCTCTCTCTCTCTCTCTCTCTCTCTCTCTCTCCGATTGAATCTCAAAAAGTTATCAAAACTCTACAAAACGTATATTTTTGCTCGAATTGAAGGCAAATTTTTCTGTGAGAAATAGTAACGAAAATTTATATAACTTTCATACATACGTATATTTATGTTATATATTGATTTAAATACTTTGTTTGACAAAAAGTACATTTTTTCTGTGTTTTACTTCATCTGATAAAATAATTTTTGTGATATATTTTTTTCATTCACACAAAAAGTTTTATTTTGTTATTTCATTTGAATGTTTGGCTTTTGTCCCACATTTGTATAAAATTTTTTCATTTCATTTATTTGTTAAACAAAAAAGCATTTCTCTCTCTTTACACACATTCTATGCATGTCTTCAAATAAATTATTAATTTTTTCATTAAATATATTCTCATTTATTTCATATCCAAAACTATTTCCGCGAAATATTAGACAAAATTGAATTTCACTTTTGTATACTATTTTCCTAAAAGTTTTTTATTTGAATCAAATGAAAGTTCACTGGAAATTAACTCTAATTATTGTGAGAAAAATTCCCACTATTGATAGACTGGGAGCTCTGAATAAACCAATTGTTGGGATAGACTGCTGTTTACATTTATATTGAGTCACAAATTTTGATTATGTTATTGAATATTGAAAATAGAGTTCACTTCAAATATAGACTGAATTTTCATTCATCACTCTATGGATGAATAAGAAAATATAAAATGGGATTTTCACACACGAATAGCGCACAACCTTTGAAAGGAGTGAAAACCACTATTACTTAACCGATAACTAGCTATCAATCAGATGAGAGATCGATCAGAAAATTCATTGCAAAACACTTTTTGAAAGAGGACTGACATTCAATAAATACAGTATTAGACACACATGAAATAGGGCTGAGTCTGTGTCCGGTCAAATTGAAAATTCCTGTGAGTTTTTCAATTTATTTTTTCCCAGTATTAACTAGAAATTAAGCCACACTTCATTGGACAGGGCTTTGAAATGGAAATCACACAACCTTTTAATGCTATCATTCAAATTGAAAGTAACCTTTTGAAAAGATAAAATATAATTGTATTGGCTCAGTCTCAAAATTCAGAGTATACCTAGTTCAATTTGTGAACTGATCAAGAGTTTTAATGATCACATGTTTATGTTTCCGGTTTTTTTTCATTTTCTGGTATTTAATTGAATGTATTTTTCTAAGAATATCCTCTAATTTGTGAATAACTTCATATTTTTTTACAAATATTGAAAATAAAAATCAATTGAAGAAAACTTTTGTTTAATTTTAATTTTTTAGAGGAAATGATTCTAAGCTTCGATTCGTTCAGATTTGTATTTAATGTACTTTTTCTTTAAATCCATTTCATCTCTGAATTTGTCGGTATTTAAGTTCAAATATTTGATGAGATATGCGATCGAAACCATGAAAGATACAAATCTGAGACAACTGATGACAATCACAACAATTGGTTCTGTTCTCCAATCTATTCATACGAACAAAGAATAGTTTCATACAGTTTTGGCTAAAAATTACTGTTCACTCACTTATGTCTGTCATCGGAAACGTGACGAAAAAGAATCGGGTGATTAGAACCACTTCTATGAGGACTACAATCACCGATAATATGAGACAATTCATAAGCGACAGGTTATCCACATTTGAACCACAGATCAAATCATAAGAAGTGAACAGATATAATAGTATGAATGTGCAGAAGAGGAAATACCACCAATAGGATGATCTCTCCATTGATAGGTTCGACTCTTTGCGTAATATCGAAGAAAATGCCAAAGAAAAGGACATTAGAGTAAGGGCCGCCTGAAAACCTACAACTGTGCCGAAGATCTTACAGTCGATTGCCTTCATTTCCACTTTTGAATTGGGTTTTGTCTCAGTTGAGCTTACTTGTGGTTCTATAGGAGTGGGGTTATCATAATTATTAGCCATCATTGAATTCAATTTTTCAATTTCCAGAGATGTTAAATGGGGCTCTTCAGGGATTTCCGAATAGATTTCTTCGTCAATTGTGATGTTTTCGGTGGACATTCTTCAGTTGTTTATCAAATCAATAGAAACTAAGTTTCAAATTCTGTAAATCTCGAGATCTAATGAGTAAATTAATTCATTCATAGATTTAACAAAATATCTAAAAATTCTTAATCTCTGATCAATTTTTTGCAAAGAAATATTCAAAGAAAAAGTGGTCACATTCTGTGCAAATGTTTTAGTTATTTATCAATATATCACTAAAATGTCATTCGATTAATGAATTAATTCAAAAATATTAACGATTTGAAAATCATTATACTTTTGTCGTGTATTTATCGAAATAAGGATTTGTTATCAGATAATTGGTTTTGTATTTGTATATGACTTCGATTATATTCTTGAATTCAAATATTACTGCCGTCGATATCGCAAATAAAACAATTCAGACACAACTAACCCAAAAGTATGATTTCGCGTCTTATGGTGTGTGTCTTCGGTGTCTTCATTCTGTTCACAGCTGTTTAAAAAAATTTAGGAATCTTTAGAAATCACTTCAAAATATTTTTCACGTCTTTTTTCGGTAACGAAAACAAATCGGATGATCAAAATTATATCAATGGTTAGGAGTCCTAACTTAAGATGAGGACAGACCTTAACATATATTTACAATTAGTTTAATATTGATGTCTGAAAAGATATTAAAGTCATTCAATATTGGAATCATAGAAACAACAACAAGGAATGTCTGAATGAAAATAAATGCACAGAATAATAATCTAATAGATGAATAATAAAAATCATTAAAACAATTATCAAAACTGATGAAAGTGTTGATAACTTGAATAAGAGTGTGTCGTCAATATCATGAAATCCCGTCATTAAATTCTGACACAAGTCTGGGTAAATCGACGTCAACCATATCAAAGCAGTCTTGAGTAGATACAAGTCTCATACCGGTCTCGGTCTTTTAGGAGTTTCTATTAGCTATCTTATCCATGGACTGTCATCATCTACCTGAACATAAAATGTAAATTCACCCAAATATTTGCGCCTCATTTCCATGGAGTCTCTTAAATATTAATCTCTTTTTTTATTCTATCATTTGATTGAAAAAATGTTCAGAAATTGTCTTAAATTGAAATTTTTCTTTAAATCAGTAAAAAGTAATATAAGTTTTAGTAACAAACATTTAATCACGCGATCGATTCAATCAAAAGGGATGTAAACAAACAGTTATTAACCTGCAAATTCATAAGCAGGGATTTAAAAAGCATTATGCTCAATGTAACAAATGTTGATCAAATTCTCTTAGAAATTGTATCTAGAATTCAGTCAGTTTGGAAGCTAAATGACTTTCAATCCTTTGGCATATTAATCCTCTTGGTAACTCGGCTATTAGAATAATCAATAGACACAATGGGCAAAATGCATCGATAAGTTTCACTGCGAATAAAGTCATTGAATTGCCCCTCAGTTTAGTCGAATGTTTGCATAAAAACCACATAAAAGTCAATTAGAAAAGCAAAGAGTTGTGCAAAAAAGGCATCGCCTGAGCCATAAAACTAATGTAAATCGGATATACATTTAATTAATTGTTTTCTCTTTGGTCTCCAAACACATAATCAGAATATGTATGGAAAGCCTATACGAGTAAATGGAAGCAAATATTTGTTGGCATTTGGTTTCAGGAGAGAAAAGACTTAATAATAATGTGAAACAACATATTCAGAGGACTAGAGTTTGGTCTTGCAATTCATTTACTGCTTTTCGGCAGTCAATCGATATTATTAGCCAAAAGTCAGAACTGAATTACGGTTTCCGACTATAATACAGATTAAATGTCTTGTGTTGTGACCGAACAGAGCGCCGACAGATTCTGTGTGTGTGTGCACTGACAGAGAGATATCTCAAACAGTTTAGTTGAAAACCTAATCTTAATTCAGTATTGAGTTTTGCGTTTATTATATTTGAAGTTATGGTGAGATTGAGAGCAGAAAGAGTGGAGTAATCTTCCAGTGAGTGATATATTATGCAATTAGAGTCCTGTTTAGGCCTCTTATCGGCGAACAACACATTTCTTTATTATTATATTTATATTCAAATTTATTATTATATCTTATATTTGATACACAAATGTCTCTCAAATACTGACTTATATTCAGAATTAATTGCATTCAAAGAGAGAATCCAATACTCATTAAATCGCAATTTCATGAGTCTCTCTCTCTCTCTCTCTCCCTCTCTCTCTCACTCTCTCTCTCACTCTCTCTCTCTCTCGAAAAACTTGTCGATTCAAAGATTAAGAGAACTTTTAATTTTTTACTTTGAAAATTCAATTAATATTTTTCAAGAGAGAAGACCGGTTATTCTGGAAGGTTTCAAAGGGTATTTTCAATGAGTTTTGTAGTTGACCTGAAAGCTACGTCCATTGCCACAAAACGCCACTTGCAATAAAACAGTTCATCAACTTCTGATCAAACTTCAAATAAAATTAAGGACTCAGGAAAAGAATTGTCGTTTATTGCCACCAATAATTCCGACCAATTTTTTCATCGCTCAGTTTTTCCAAAGCATTTACTCCAAGTGTTGGTCATTCTTATCACACATTTCTCTCTTTCTTTTCTCTTATTCTGATACCAATTTCGACGTTCACTCCATTCAAACAAAAAAGAAAGGAAAGCCTCTCTTAGAGCTGAAATCAGATCTCAAAGTCAACTATCATTAAGAAGTCTCACACTTTCACCGACTGACCTGCCTTTCAATCGCACACAATCTCACATACAATGCGATATAATTGATGTTATTTTACGGCTCTTTTCAGCATTTGATAAAAACAACTGAAGGTTACGATTCTGATAAGAATTCCCCGAATTTTAAGCCAAGAATATGTTGAAAAAGTCACTGAAAGATAAAAAAAAAGTAATTCAATACATTTTTCCTTTGAGAACAATTAAAATGAGAATAAAGTTTAAACTTCTTATTGATTTTCATTTGGGGGTAAATATGACTTAACTTTCTTTAATGACTTCATTTAACTTAATGTTTGTTAAGAAGAATGCCTTTAAAACACCCATTAATTGGATATTAATTATGAAAATGAGATTAAAGTTATTTTTTATTATCTAATAATATATTCTTTGATGACTTGTCTGAGAATTATGAGTAAAATAATACTTATTTTTATAACTTTTCATTAAAATTAGTTAAATATTTGCTAGAAATAAGTCATTAAAATAATGGATACATTGAATCTCATGACAAACTCTAATTTACTGAATTAATTTTGTGCTGGACAGCTTTTTGTCGGAATTGTTATAAATTTGAACAAGCTACTATCAAGTTGCAATTTTCAGAAAATTAATTTTTATTAAAATTGTCTGAAATATTTCTGTATTTATTCATAGCTAATATCAAAAGTATTAAAGCTAGATAATTCAAGTATTCATTTATTTTTACCTATTCGAAAATTCAATTTGGATTCTATAAATTTTAGCTTGGTGAAAATTAATTAGTTCATCAAATGTACTTCATTTAAAACAACTGGTTGTAACTTGCTTAAAACGTTAATTCGCGCCATTTATTGATGTTCTTTTTAGTGAAGGGTCAAAGTTTTTGAAGCAGGTTCATCTAATAATGATTTCAAATATTTTAATGAGTATTTTATTGATTTAGCTTGATAATATTGCAAAATACTCGTTAGTGCATAAAATTTTAATGAGATTTTTCTCAGCTATGAATTACAATCGAATGCCATTATAACGAACACCCTACATAACGAACTTTCCTTTATAACGAACAACTTCTAGATTCCAAATCCACTTCAATAGACCCTAATGTTAAAAGTAGTCCCTTATAGCGAACATTTGTTTCCTCTATAACGAACAAACCCTTTATAACGAACGCTATGTTTAGACCACTCTAATAGAGAACTGTACTAAAACTACTCCCTTATAACGAACAATAGATTTTCTTAAACTGTAAACAAAATTCAGAGAAAACTAACTCAAAATTCACTCAAATTTCTTAAAGAGTGGAAAATAACGGATTATTTGCAATAAATAGCAGTATTTGATGTATAATCTAAATATAATGGCATTTAAATAATAAGCCTTTTATTTGAATATGTTTTCAATACAATGTCTATAACGAACAGATTCTTCAAACCAATCGTCTTCGTTATAATGGTATTCCACTGTATTTACAAAATCACGAAATGTTGACTTAATGATCACCAGGATCTGTTCAAATAATCACTGAGAATCATTAAGATATTGATAGGATTAGTTATCCAGGTGCAAATACCTTCATTAAAAACCCTTATATAAAAGCCATGAAAAATGGTTTGTTTGTTAAAAATATTCAACAAAATGATATTTAAAATAGTTGTCCTGCTTTTGACGATAATTGTGAACATGGGTATTTTTTTAGATGGTTATTCCCCCGATTTTCATTATGATTTTTTTAGCAAACGCCCATATAGAGGGTGTGGGTCAGAATGGTGATTGTGCGAAAGGCGGACAAAGTGGTAGTGAAAGTGATGATCAACATCAGGGGCATGGTGCTGGCCAGGAAGGTGGACAAG
>JAQFXL010001145.1:0-13727 GCA_034693445.1 Edwardzetes edwardsi | reverse complement strand
GGTAATTGGCCATGAGTAAATTTTGAATTATCTTTCAATTAATTTATTTCCAATATTACATCAAATTTAATTGAACAAGCAATTATTTATTGAAAAAAAGTTGTTGACAAGGATTTAATGTTTCAATACTTCCTTTAGAAATATTAATTTTCAATTTAATCACTTTTACATACTTTGAAGTGTAAGAAAATTCCAGTTAAACTAATAATCATTTTCTTTGCTTTTGTCCTTTTCTCAAAAACTGTAAGAGCAATCAGTTTTAGAGCATTACAAATTGATCAAGCATGCATGAATTACTCAGAATCGATATGTCATTTGTCTCTGCATTTTCTATAACCCCTTGGCTTTTACTTTTCAATTGAGATTAAATTAAAACAGAACTAAATTTTATTGTTTAACAATCCGTTCAACAAATGAAGTCTTTTCTGCTGTCAATTGAAATCATTTGATGCTATCGTTTGGGAACTAATGCTTTTTGGTTAGATTTTTCGTCAATTTGTCGCTCAAATGTTTCAATAGATCTGGACTTTGGTCGAAAGTGTCGCTCCATTTCAGCCATAGTTCTGTCAAACAGTCCCTTATAATCGAATTCCAATTTTTTGGGTTCTTGTGCTGTGCTATCAATCATTATATTCTCATTTTGTTTGTTCTCAACTGTCAATCGTTCAAACGGTTTGTCATCACTTTTGTTATTCTTTGTCTTTGATTCAGAGGAACTGTCGGTAAAATCGGACTCTCCATACGTCTTGTGTTCGCACATGTATTTGTATGAGCCGTACGCCAGTCCTCCCAAAACCATTGCGGAGACAAAAATCCTTTTCTTATTTCTCATTTGAATTCATTGATCACTCATTTGAACTCAAAGACACAAATCTCGTGAAGTATTGAAAGCAAATTCCTATCAAATTAGCCTAAAGGGGGTATATAAAGAAAATGCCCTTGGCAATCCTTGATTGAATGTCTTATCGCGCAAATTGCAATTAATTTGATCAGTGATATGATATCTTTGAATAATTTTTACTTTTAAACAAATTTTTAATTAACGGAAAGTTAAGAATCGTTTTGAAAATTTTTATCACAATTTCTGATTCAAAAAAGTCTTAAGAAAATGGGTTTCGATGTCCAAAGATTTGTTGACCAAAACATTGACCACGAATTCATTTGCAATATATGTCAGGATGTGTTGGAAGACCCACTCATGATATATACCTGCGAACACTTGTATTGTAGTAAATGTATTCTAGACTGCATCAAAGCTCATGGAGTCTGTCCTCAGGACAGGTCCTCCCTATCGATCACCAAATTGGTGCAACCAAACAGAATAGTCAAGAATTTACTCAATAAACTGAACATCAAATGTAATTTCGATGGCTGTCAACAAGTGGTGAGTTTGGGTCAACTCAACAGTCATTTGGAGAAATGTGAGGCCAATCCAGAGAACCAAAACATGAGATGCTTTTGCGAAAAGGAATTCTCATTAAAAGACCTGATTTCACACAAAGACTTGTGTCTGGAATACCAGAAGAATGAGATGGAAGTAACCAGAACTCAACTATCGACGTATACAAAGGCTGTGCTCACATTTAATGAGAATCTGTCGTCAAAAGTGGCCTCGGATTCAGAAATCAAATTCCTTTACAAACAACTGAAGCAAAGTCTGTCAAAATTCAATGACGATTACAATAGTATTCAAAAGAGTTTGCTTTACATCTGTTCTAAGCTTCTGATGGATGAGAAAGAGACCGAAAAAGACTTGTTGTCGACAATCCGTTACGTGAAGTATGGCTTTGAGGACCTGTCGATTGCAACGAATCGCAATTATGACAACTGTTGTCATTTGATTTCAAACAATGGCTTCGATTATCTATTTTTGTGTAACAGTTCCCTAAACAACAAACTTATCAATAGATTCATTGCTCAGATTCTCAACAATTTGAGTAAATTCCAGGACCTGATGGTTGAGCTCATGAACAAGAAGTGCATTAAAATGATACTAAAGCTGATGAACGTAACAAATGACATAAACACATGTATCGATTCGGCCCATGTCTTGGCGGACATTACGCTCATGGGTACAGACCTATGGCACCAACAGATGCCTGAATACAACAGACAAAACATGTTGAAAGACTTTAAGACACATCTCTTGAAATGGACGGCCAACCAAAACCTGGATTCAAATTTCGATTCATTCAAAGAGTTGTTCGGCAAAATGAGATCAGACAGATGTACGCCCGAAGTGACCGCATTCTATGTATGGCTATTGACTCACATCTCCGCAAGTGATCCGCAAAAGTACTTTCCAATGATTGAGTCGGAAAACGGGTTCGCATTCTTGAAAGGACTCGACGACAGTCCACACATTGAAAGCCATTCGAAGAGAAACTTGGAACTGATTTTCAATAAATGGAAAGAATGGAAAGAAAAGACTCAAAAGTCTGAAACTGAGGCTCAGAATGAAGTTGTGATCTGAAAATATTTTTCAGATTATTATCAAAACATATATTTATTGATTAATATTTGAATAAAACAAAACTTTTCTCAATTTTATTCAATTTGAGTCAACCCTAAAGTTACAAATCGGTACCAAATGACTGACCAAGAGGGTGGGGGTATAGCCCAAATACCCCTAGTTTTTTCGAAGATTGAACCCCCCCTGAGGTTCGATACCTTGAACATCATTACTATGCGACTATACCCGTCCCCTCCCTTCCCAACAGTTATATTTTGGATCAAAAACTAGTTTTTAATTGAATTAAATGAATATATTTTGAAATTTAAATACAATTTAATCGAAACATAAGTTTGAATCAAATTTAAGACTACTTTTCAATGAAAACAATCAATAAATCAGTATTTGTGATAACATTAACTACCAATCGGTGGCTAATTATTGTGCGCTATATTACTGACCAAGAGCACACTTCCCCGGGTTCTGACATCGATGTCCTAAACCAATGTCAACGCAATACTTCTTTCGCGGCACCCAATCGTTGATATTCAGTCCGATATAACCGATTCCGTATAGAAAGACGGGAACTGCAAAAGTCCAGTAGTATTGATTCCTGCTCACTCTCATCTTGGTCTATTCAGATGATCTGATAAACTCACGATTTAATTGATAATTAACTGAATTATTTGGGTTTTAAGACAATCAATGTTTTATTGAATTCAGTTTTGTTTACAAACTGTTAACCAAATTAAGAGAACATTGAATGTGACTCTCGTTTTGAAATAAGTCAAATGAGCATAAGATTTGGTACTTTTTAAAACACATAAACACATGCGTTGAACCACTGATTATATGCCACAAAATGGATATTTATTGAACTCAATTAATGCATTCTTTAAATACAAGGAATTCACTGAATTTTCGCTTTAGTTTGTTTGCATTAAGAGGTCAGCACCTGATCTGACATTTGATAAGTAAACTAATCCTGGCAAAATATCTTGATATTTTCAATAAATTTTCAATATTTTCAACATTTGTTTTATTAGAATATAATTTTTCAGAAAAGTTTTAATCTCAGAAAATAAGAGAAAAATAGATTTGTTTCACAAATAATTGAATTAATTGACTAAAACAGATGAAGAGGTGGTCTAGAGTTGATTCAGTCCTTTCCTTTGGTCTCATTCTTCATTCCATCCACAGTTTCTTTGGCCGCCTTTTTCAGATCAGAAGCCATTTGTTCGACCTTTTCCTTAGCCTTTCCTGCCTTATCTTCGACTCCTTTCTTGAGATCTTCAGCCAACTGTTTACTCTTCTCTTTGGCTTTGACTGCATTGTCTTCAGCGCTCTTTTTGATATCGTCGGCCACTTGTGTGACCTTTTCCTTGGCCTTCACGGCATTGTCTTCAGCGCTCTTTTTCAGATCAGCGGCCATTTCTTCGGTTTTAGACTTTACTTTTTGGACACTTTCTTTGGCGTCTTTACTCAGTTGAGAGGCCTTTTCCTTCGCCTTTTCAAGGCTTTCGTCGGCACTTTTAGACACTTCTTCCACTTTGTTCTTCACATTATCAATAGTTTTTCCGATGTCCTTCTTCACATCACTTGCCATCTGATCCGCCTTTTTCTTCATTTCATTCATGTCTTTGGGTGTTATCTCAAATTTGACCTCTGGACCACTTTTTGTCGGTTTTCCATCCATTCCAATCTTCACTTCTGGTTTACCACTCTTTCCATCTTTGCCGTCAGGTTTTCTATCAGGTCTTCCATCTGATCCTGGCTTTTGAGTACATCTTTTATAAGCATAGAATCCGAGCGCTCCTAACACTAAGCCAGCAAAGAATGCACCGCCGCCTCCCCCACCTCTGGGCGGTCTGCTGAAAGGTCCAGCTCCGGTCATGCTGCCCAATGGATTAACCTTTTCTTTTTTGGGAAGGTGTGTGTTGTCCAAAACAGCTCCTTTGACATCAGTAACAGTGAAGTCCTTATTTTTGTTTCTGTCACCCATTCTGTCCTCAAAATCAAAATCAACGATAGGTTAGGCTTTTCATTGAATTCAAATCAGAAAACTTTTCAAAATCGCGTGAATTTCGAAAATTTAATAGATTTTCGTCAAAAATCAATCAAAAACTTTTTTGTCGGCTTTCCTTTTATGTTTGTGTTGTTGCCTGGGTTCTAGGTTGTTTGTAATCTTGAACAGTTTTAATTTGAAGAAATTTTTGATTTGATTGCCCATTCATTTGAGTGAAATTGAAACTAATTTTAGTAAAAATCATTGAATGAATGAATCCCTTCTTGTAATGAGAAATAAATATTCTGTTCTTCGAAGTAGAGATCGGTTTCGCTTTGATATCGACCACCAAAACAGTGGAACAATCCGTCAAATATATGTCAAAAATCAAACGATTTTCCAGGAATTGATTGATTAGTCGTGAACTCAAGAATTCATTTTCAATTTCACTGATTATTGCCAAAAAAAATATACCGAAAAGCGATTGCAATCAAATGTCGTTTCAATTTCTATGCTGTTCTGGTTATGAAAATTGTGTGCAATTTTGTGTCAATTGATGTCAACCCGTTTTATGAGTGATCTGCACTCAGAAACAGAATAATCACTCATTTTGTGTTTGGGTGTTATCTAAAAGTTCAATGATTTCCCCAAAATTGTATTCATACCTATTGTTTTGATTCATGGCTTTAATGAACAAAAAATAATGTAATATAAGAAATGTAATGAAAGTCTGATTTCCATGAATACAGACTCCAGGCGTTTCACTTAAATCACCCGAAAACATATTGTTTCTGTTTTGCGCCAGAATTGAGTCATTACTTCAGATTTATTGGACTGAATATGAATTTTCATTTTATAAATTCATTTCTTATAAGTTATTACATAAATGTTGAGTCGATTTGTTGTTAACTTCTTTTATTTGAAGTGAATTTCTCCTCAATTCATCAAAACTTCAGAAAAGATGAATTAACTTCAGTGTAAGTTTTTAAAAATAATTTATTGAATCTAATTTGAAATTCAAATCATATTAACTTTGAAATTGAAGCCAAGGTGATCTCATTTCACTGTCTACAGGCTTTAGTTTTATGCTCTAGGAAGCTCTTAAATCAATTTAAAAGTTCTATTATCGTCCAAATTTGAATTTTTAGATTACTTTCCATTAGTATCATGCTCATTTGGAGAGAGTTAATTGAATTTCAATAAAGGGTTCACTCAAATGAATAATTTTCAAAATCTACTCAAACTATCGATCGTTTGATACACTCGAATGCCATTATGATGAAGACGATTGGTTTAAGAATCTGTTGATTATAGAGGAATGTTGACTATAAAGGACTATTTTTGAAATTAATGTCTATTGAAGTGGATTTGGAATCTAGAAGTTGTCGATTATAAAGAAAAGTTGATTGTATGGAATGTTGATTATAATAGCAGTTGAGTGTAATTCAATAGAAGTTTTCAATGAATTTATAGTAATTTTCAAAAAATAATTACAAATTTTGCGAACATTTTTGGTTTGACAACAAAAATGGGTTCAAAAATACTGTTTTTAAAACAAATTTCAACTTATTCTCAGACAACAAAACCTCTTTTGATCTGAAAAAAAATTACTTTACTTTTCGTTTCGTTTCAAACGATAATAAATTTCTATTATCTATAGTTTTGTAACTTTTTTTTAGTGCGAAAAATAATAAAAAACTAATCGATTTGTTTAAATCATATTTCAATTGTTTATTATTTGGTTTTAAATATTAATTGAAAAGAAAAGTATTTCAAAATTACAGTTCTATGGCTTCGAAAATATGAAATGATTTTCATTGTTATTATGGTTGAAGTATAGCCTAAATTGCTTTTTAACAATAAAAATATTATTGAGTAATAGAAAACTTGACGCCCATTATAGCAATCGGCGGTACCGGCGCTCAGAATATTAGGTCAGAAGAAATAGATTTCTCGTAAAAATTCATTTGAAGAAAATAAAACAAATTTTTTTCCCAACTTTATAACCTTTAAGAGCAACCAAGGACTTTAAAACAATGTTAAGACTATAATTTTACCTGATAGTTTTTCTCAGAAGAATTCAATTATTAGAGAATAACAAAAAATTTTGACATTTCTTTGAAAGAAATTATATATTGAATGAAATATCCATTTATTCATCAGTTTGATCTTGTCAAACTTGGTGATACCTATACTGGGATATTATTGTCAATCAAATGCAAAGAATGCAAACTTGATTTGAATGGTGAAAGTCATAACTTGTAAGTTTTGATTCAAACACTCAATGGTGTGATTCGTATGACTTATAATTATTCAATAGTTATTTGAAATGCAATTTCACTGACTCTCCAATTCATTGTCGGTTCCGAATGGTATGTGAAAAGCCTCAGAGAAAGACCACCAACTGTTCAAATGCTATTCAGTAGAAAGTGCTCACTCTTTCTGATAGTCTGTGCATTCAATCAAAAATTTTCTATTTGTGTCGGTTTTCCATTACCTGGTCTTCAATAAAAATAAAATAAGATTTTGTTTATAATGTTTTCGATGAATAAATTTTGGCTTTTATTTCAGACCCAATAGTTATCTTTTAAATGAATTCAAAGTAATTGTTAATAAGTATCCAGTCATTTATGAGGGAGAGAGAGAGAGAGAGAGAGAAAGAGAGAGAGAGAGAGAGAGAGAGAGAGAGAGAGAGAGAGAGAGAGAGAGACTGTTTAATTTGGGACATTAATGACTGGGTATTATCTGTTGTTCTATTCCCGTATAAGTGTATTATTATTTTAATAGAACCTATTTGATAGTCAGTCAGTGGTTATATCAGCGATTGATCAATTGCCAAGGGCATATCTAATTTTAATAATTGATCCGAGAGTTTGGTTGAAGTTTGAAAAACAAATTTTTTGTTAATCGCTTTTTATACAGAGGGCTGGGCTTTCAAATTGTTTGCACAAAGAAGTCTAACATTAACTCAATTTCCTTTCCATACCTTTCCTTTCAATCTTTTTATAGAAAGCATTCTTTGATTTTTTTTATTTGAATGAAAAAGATTTGAAACACTTTTTTTGATTCAGAGTTTAATAAAAGTCTCGAAAAATAATTACTCTATTAATGAAAATTATATTCCAAGGAGTGTTTTGGGATAATTGACGAGTATTTAATTACTCTGATCACTTTCTAGAGAACAATCAGCTGCTATTTTGGCTTGCTAATTTTGTTTTAGAGTAAACAAAATGTGATCAGGTGCACTTTTATAATTTATTTGATGAAAATAGTCTTCAACAAAATGTTCTTATTTTTTAATTATCGGTTGTTTTCTAATGGTTTCTCTTTTTTCGTTCAGATTGTTATCTATCAGAAATAAGTAAAAGTTGAAGGTTAGGGTCAGGCACTGGCACTCATACATCATTTGCTAAACAATTTTTCATCGTTTCCAACAATAAAAGCGCTAAAAATACTGCTATTTTTGGTTAGAATAAGAAGTAAATTGATTTTACTTTTATTTTTCTCTCACTTTTGTGACTCGACTTTGAATTATGGTTTCAATGATTTGATTGAATAGTTTTGGAAATTTTTTTCAACTTTCAGACTATTTATATCTTTTTTTTGGTTGAAAAATGCCTTTCAAACAAATTCTTGGAAATGATATTTTGTTTTATTCGAAGAGATGAATAAATTACAGGTTTATATAAATAATAAGTAATAAATAGTAAACGACTCAATCAATTGTGAATTATCTAAAATGTCTCATAAAATGTGTCAAAGAATAGTTCAAAAAAACAAATAATTATTGATATTTTTTGAGCTTATTTTGTGTATAATATCAGAGATTTTGTCTCCAAATTCCAAATATTTGATTCATAAATACTTTTGTGATTAAAATGAGTGAAAGTATTGGCAAAAATCATTCCTAAGTATGAGTGGTATTCGGTCAGAGGGGCTGTTGTTTCTGGAGTTCCTTTTGATTTTGTTTGGCAACCAATGGCTTCTTTATTTCAGACACTTTAACGGGTTTGGGTTCAACTTTGGGCTCGACCTTCACTTCCAGTTGTCCTGGTTCTTTTGCTACAGTCTTCACAACTTTCTGATCGTCAAGAGATCCGATACTAAGCTCAGGCTTCTTTTCCTTTTTGACATCAATCTTCTGTTCCTGGCCTTTCTTTTGCTGCTCTTCCCTCAGCACCACCTTTTTAACATCACCAACCTTTTGATCTTGCTCTTTTTTCAAATCTTCCTTGAGCACCTCCTTTTTAAGATCGACCTTCTGTTCCTGGCCTTTCTTTTGCTGCTCTTCCCTCAGCACCACCTTTTTAACATCACCAACCTTTTGATCTTGCTCTTTTTTCAAATCTTCCTTGAGCACCTCCTTTTTAAGATCGACCTTTTGTTCCTGACCTTTATTTTGTTGCTCTTCCCTCAGCACCACCTTTTTAACATCATCCACCTTTTGTTCTTGGTCTTTCTTTAGTTCTTCCTCTCGAACCTCCTTTTTCACATCATCTACCTTTTGATCTTGCTCTTTTTTTAAATCTTCCTTTAGCACCTCCTTTTTAACATCGACCTTTTGTTCTTGGCCTTTATTTTGTTGCTCACCGCTTAGCACCTCCTTCTTAACATCAACTTTTTCATCCTGATCTTTCTTTGACTGTTGGTCCTGTCCTTTCTCAAGTTCCACGACTTTTTCATCTTTCTTCAAGTCGTCTGGTTTGCGGACTTCGAGTTCAGATTGAGTGCCGATCTTTTGGACCTGAGTTTGTTTTGCGTCAAATCTTTGTTGTTCGGCATCAGTTCTGGCTGGTACTTGCTCAATCTTCTTTTGTTGCTCATCCGAAATGATCTTTTTGGGCTCTAAGACTCCCTCTACTGATTCGGATATAACTGGTTTTTGTTCTTTATCTTCAACGACACCTGATTTTGGTACGGCTATAGACACTACTGGTCTCTCTTGGACTACACCAGATTTGGGTCCGACTACAATGGGAACAATCTGTTCTTGTCTTTGATCTAAACCAGATTTTTGGTCGACTTTCTTCTGGTCCTCACTTTTTTGGGGTTTTTGCTCTTCTTCTGCGAGTTTGGGTTGTTCCTGAGCTGGCTTAGGCTGATCTTTTGCAGGCTTAGACTGCTCCTGGGCAGGCTTAGGCAGATCTTGTGCAGGCTTAGGCTGTTCCTGGGCAGGCTTAGGCTGTTCCTGAGCAGGTTTGGACTCTTCTCTCTGAACTGCCTGTTGCAATGTATTCAACTCGGAGGCAATCTTCTGCTGTCCATCACTTATGATTTGACTGACTTTTTGTTGAGAATCCGATTGGATTTGTTGTTGAGATCCGGCCTTGACCTGAACCGACTCCAACTGATTCAGTTTCGGGTCCAAGACTTTCTGTTCTGAGCCCAGTTGTCCGCCACTCAGTTTGGGCGCCGGCTGTGGCAGAACGCGAGGCTTTGAGTTCTCTGACACAACAACCGCATCATTTACTGGCGATCGGACGTCAACAAGACCAGTTAAGGGTGCGACCGGTCGGGCAATATTTGGTGCGGCTTTGGGTTAGAGATTAGCAAATATTACATAAAATCTTTAAATAGAAAAACGAAACAAATTTTCAAAAAAGTCTTAAGACTTACCATAGATTTGAATAATGAATAAACAAAACAAACTGAAAATCACTTTCATTTTTGAACCACTCTTTCAATAAATGAAACAAAATTTGAAATCAGTTGAGTGACTGTCGAGCACCGGATCACAACTTATTGTCGTCCAAATGTATCGGTTGTTGCGAACCGTCGTCGAGAAGATGTCGAGAATTGTAATGACACGAAAGAGTTGGACTTCTCTTTTAAATACTGTAGGCGCTGTCCGGTCAGCCAACAGGTCTGTCTCTAAGAGAGATTTCTGTGGCAATAAACTTGAAATCTCGAAGATTTTAAACTGGATTTCGTCGACATTTAGCTGAAAAACTGCCATAACATCTATAATAAAACTTATAGATGTGTTGAAGATTTGCACTTTTGATTCCTTCCCAAAACCCATCAGAATGTGAGAGAAAACTGGAATTTTATCAGAATTTACAGTAAAAATAAATGTTTTTATGTTTTTCAAAACCAAGTTTATTGAACTCTTTCTCTTAAAAGTGAATAAATTTTTGATTCGCTTTTTTTAAATTTCAATACATTTTCAGACACTTTGTAAGGATTTTCGACTCCTCTGACGACACAAACGTTTTTTCATTCGTTTCTCATTTAATCGCTAAAAATATTTTTTCAATTATTATTATCAGCTTTTACCAGATTATTGGCGTCTCAATTGATTACAGGGATGGGCACCGCATTTGATTGAATAGGAGGGTGAAGTTAAACTTTTGGCGGGCTCACTGTCAATTATAATCCTGCAAATATTTGATTTAAATCTTTTGCATTCTATAAATCAATTGTTTTCTGATTTAGATCAGCTAAATATTCTAGCAGGAACATCCAAGCTTGTATCGGAATTTGAAAGGATGAGCTTGTTGCTGTTGCACTTCCTATAGATCTCGAAGGTTTAATTCTCGTAATCAATATTTAATCTTGCCACTAATGGTATGATGTCTGCGAAATATTCCACTGTAAGGTCCGTTGACTTTAACAAGTTTGCCATTTCTGGAGCTAACTTGCACAGCCCTGATTATGAGGTGCATTACCCAAATATTCAGAGAATTTCACTTTTATTTGATTGAAAACTTTGATTGAAAATAGTCTTATCAATATTTGGTCGCTCCTGTCGTTCCTTATTTGGTAATTAAAATTTTATTCGCGAACTGTTATTAACCTTAAAATTGATTTCGAAATTCAATTTTGATTTCAATATTATTTCTAAAAATAGTAAAAACTTTAAGTAAAAAATTATTTTTGAATTAATTTTTCACATTTTTAATGAAAGAGAAATTAGTTTTGCATGAATCTTATCGTTGCCATCATGCTGATTTATTGTCTCGGGGATAGTGTATGGCTTTCATAAGAAAGAAAGATCAAGATTAAAATCATAAGAATAGGTATTATTTATGTCGATTTGAATATTCAAAAGAGTATAACGACATTAATTACAGACTTAAAGATTTGAAATTGAAATTAAAAGATAATAAAAACAAATATTGATATCAAGGAAAAGGAATTTGAATTTCATGAGAGAAAAGCATAAAATAAAAGCTTTAAAAGACTTTTAATGATTTGATTAGAAAATAGTTTTTAGAAATTTACTTATTTTGGAGTCAATGCTTGTTTGGGTTAAATGACATTTACACGTGAAAGTGAGAATTCATTTTGAAATCAACTTGCAAACAGGCTATTTTAATTGATGGCAAGGTGATTTTTAATGTGAAGTTCGAATTTTCAACTAATACTCTAGTTTTTGATGTTTTCTTCGAAGAAAATGAAATTCTTTGGATCAGAATATGATTTAATATCAAAGAAGAACTATAGAAAAATTGTTTTCAAACTATTCCTGGCAATCGATTTAAGTCATAGTGGGTTCGCTATAGTTTTAATTATTCGCTGAGTGTTTCACTGAAATATATTTTTTTGTTTCGAAGCCCTGAGCCTTCTGTTAGCCCTCAGTCGTAAATCACGATTCTCTGTGGCTGACCCTACACTCAGGTTTCATTGAGTCGGGTTCATTGAGCCCTAAGGCCTGCGGTTCGACACCAGTCTTACATAAGTCGTCAGTTACTTTTGGATCGGACTCTCTCTCTCTCTCTCTCTCTCTCTCTCTCTCTCTCTCTCTCTCTCTCCGGCACTCATTTAATCACAAAACGATTCGTGGTTTCACAACAAACGGCCCAAACATATGCCCAAAACTCTCCTATTACTGAACACAAACACCACGATTGCACACATGCCATAATTGGCAAAACTAAACCTGGCTTCTTAGAACAAGCTCATAACTTCTGAATTAAATAGAGTGAAATCAAGATGATCAAGCTATTTTTAGTTTTAAAGTATCACCATTTATATCATGAAATATCAACCAGGTCGAAATCCTAGTTAGATAGTATAAAAATTCTGTTTAAGAGATCTTGGTCATGGCTGACAAGACATAACTCCCTTTTCGTACTGTATTTTAGTGTATAACTCAACTATTAAAAAGAAAATAATAGACTGATCTCATGAAAACATTCTGACCCCTGAGTGCTCACTACACGCATCCGATGATGCATTGAGCTCATCCTGTCTATTCAGCTGCAGGACCATGATGAAAAACTTGGTTTTGTTGGCTGAAAATTTAATTTGTCTGATTATAGTCATGGTATGAGAGAAAGTCTTTGATTTCAATTTTGTTTCTCTTATTTTTCTCTCAATCTTAACGATTGCTTTCGTTTTTGAGTCTATATTTTTGCTGTCAGTTTCAAAGTCTGTAGAATTCAATTGATTTTAAAATTGAAAAATCATTTCATTTTATGTTTCGGTTTCTCAAAACTTTTTTTTACTTGTTTTCTGTCAAACCTTTGAATTTTCTCTTCAACTGAACTCAACTTTTTCTCTACCTTTTGGTTAAGACTCGACGCACGTCTCAAGAGTTAATGTTTTCAAAACTATTGGTAACGACCTTTTTATGGCATTCCCTGTGAGTCCGGCAACAAAATAACTAAACGACTTTATTTTGGAAGCAAAGCCACAAAAACTTTGGTTTTCAAACCAATGTAGAGTCAATGAACAAGGTTTGTTTTGAACTCAAACCTTCAAACAGAGGGAAGTCTATCTAACACTCCTTCCCTGTTCAAAATTTAAAATTACCACCTAGGTATAAGATTATCGCTCAAATAACTGTTTGAATTTGGCATTGAAAAATCTTATAATTAATCTAGTTAAATATTCAAACCCATTATAATTAATGTGTTTGAATGCCCAAGCAAATTTTTCATTGAACGACATATTTTTATTTTGTTAAAAAATGTGAATGACTTAAAATATTAACATTATTAGCAAGGTATATCAATCAAACATTATTTAGTTATACAATAAGCAAGTATAATTCATTTAAATCATATAAATAGCCGATTATTGCTTTGATGAACGAGTTTTGCATATTTTCTTTACTTAAAATTCAAAAGTTATTGGAATTTATTTTTATTTGAAACCAGTTTTAAGACAAAATTGACTCAAAATTGAATAATTGGTCAAAAAATGAGCGAATGTTCTGAAATATTAGATCATTAGTTGAGTGGAAAATTGAAGAGAGAAAAACTTGCTTGTTCAATTCAAGTTAAACTGACTAAAACCAGTTAATTTATATCCGATAAGAATAGG
>JAQFXL010001144.1:0-13728 GCA_034693445.1 Edwardzetes edwardsi | reverse complement strand
GATTGGTTTAAACAATCTGTTGATTATAGAGGAATGTTGGTTATAAGGGACTATTTTTAACATTGGTGTCTATTGAAGTGGATTTGGAATCTAGAAAATGTTAATTATAAAGGAATATCAATTATATAGAATGTTCATTATAATAGCACTCGAGTGTAATTGCTTTGATTTTCAAAAAATAATAGACATTTGAACGACTCATTCACTCAGATTGCGATCAAATATGAAATGTTTGAGCAGTTGTTGCAATGATTTTACAACTGAATAGGTTTTGGCAAAACATCGCTTTTTTGATTAGCATAACATAAAAACTATTATTATCTGATCTAAACTTCTATGAATCGTCAATCTTTAAACCAAGAGGAATCCCTTAATCACTTACTGCTATAGTAAAGTACCTGAATTAATGCATTTGGCAATATGTTCAAGTTAATCCAAAATAAACATTATATCAAATTAGTGTACTTTAAGTAATTCTTAAGAACATAGAGTCGGAGCCAATAATCGAAGTCTTTTGGCTTCCTATCAAAAGCGATAAAATGATTTAAACGTAAGAATAGTTTGTTTTCACCATTTTTTGTTTTATTGTTTTTTAAACAAAATAAGGAAAAGTTATTTTAAATAATCTCTATATAACTGCAGGACTCGACTCTGGTTTTAATGTCTTCGTTAAGTTTTTCAACAACAAAAAAACGCAAATTTCTAGTATAACCTTATTGTCAAACTATTGGAGGATTTTCCACCCCTTCCTTAAAAAGAGTCCTTTAGATATAATCAAAATTTATTTGAATTAAAATAAATTTACATTTTATACAAATTTTTGACTATTGTTTAGAGAATTCTCTAAACAGTGAATCACTTTTACTTTCAATAAACCGAACAAAACTCTAAACTCACGAATCATTTCCAATAGTAATTAGAATCAATGGCTTCAAAGAAAAGTGCGAAACAGTTGTCAAATAATTTAGAAAAGTTTTGAGAAATAGTTTGTATAATTTGCTGGGAATTAACGTTTTTTGGCGCCGCCGCCCATCGCTAGCATAGTGACGATTCTGACGAATATATTGATTACATCCAAATATATTGAAATCGATCTGAAATTCAAAATTTTTTGAAAATATTTAACAAATAAAAGCGAATATATTTTTACGCATTGATCGGATCGAAAGGTTTTTCGGTGTAAAGCGGATACGTCTCTGCTTTGCGAACAATCCTTTGAGTGTCATATAAAAGGAAAGCACTGAACAATACAAGTCCTCCGTAAAGACTGATTGACATGAGTCCAGCCCCCAAAGCTGTGGTCGGCGGCAAAAACATCGAACCTATTGAGTAAAAACTTGTATACAAAATGAGTTCATTAAACCAACAAATGTTACCCAAAGAGGAGGCGAACACAAATCCGAGTCCGATAGCGAGGGGTCCGCCCATATTTAGGAAACGATCGCTGGGAGCACAGACAGCCACCGCTGATAAAGCGCTCACAATGCCCGCGGTATAGGAGGCGGCCCTCAACATAATTGGTCCGCCCAACAAACAGAGCGGCGCAATCACTGCTCCGACAACACCGCAATGCAGAGCCCACGCCATCTGTTTTGTACCAAACCCTTCTTTATAAGGGATGGACTGAGCGATAATACCGGTGCCAATCATTGCGCCCATTGTTAACAACAGTGACTAAAATAAACAAATTAATCAAATTTGGATTAAATGGTGACAATCGATGGTAACCATCATTGAGTTTCTGGACATCATTCGCATCATTGTTGGGCTGCGAAATGCAGAGAAGGCGGCCGCAGCTGTTATGCCCAGACCTGAACCTAAATAGGCATAAGTGGTGTGAATTCTGTCCCTCACGTATTGATCCCAAACCCTTTGAAAGAGATATTATGTTAAACAAAATGTCACAAAATTATAATCAATACATAGAGCGCTCGTAAATACCCGTCCCTTTGCTTAAACCCATTCCATAATAACAAAGGGCTCCGATACCAAAGAGAGCACTGCCGGCCACTACACCTTTGCCGACATTGAACGGCATACCAGTTGTCGGCGAAAAAATTCTTTCTTTAAGCGTTTGTTTTTTGACTTCACCTCTTCTGAGGGTATGTGCGTTAACTCGAGTTCCAGATCGGGATTCACCAAAAAGTCGGATCACTTTTGAAAACAATAGCTATAAAAAAGATATTTCTCAGAATCGATGGAAAACTTACTCATTGTTTGAACCGATTTTTGGTTTTGCGTTGAATTGGAGTCAAACACAAAATGTGTTATTCTTTGAGTCGTTTGACCGCAAAGTAGTTTCGGATTTCGTAAAACAGATAACATTTTTAATGAATTCAATTAAATCGACAATAATTTGATCGCAAATTCAAAGACAAACTGATATCAAAATTCACTGATTTTCTGACGCAATAGACCTTTCGCGAAGATTTTGTTTACAAAATTATTCGGAAAAACATTACGTCAAACATTTGAATGATTTTGTAAAACTTGATTGAGTCTCGAGCCTCGTGTGCATCACTGTATCAATGCATTTGATTGAAAGCAGTGATGCACACAAGGCTCGAGACTTGTATTCGATTTTTGAGGCAGTTTTCAATTATGCTTAAATGTAGTGACCTAGAACAAATTGATATCAAAATAGAAATTTAATTGTCTTTCAGAGCAAACAATTTCATTGCGGAGTTCTTTTGAAGGAATGTTATATAGAAATGGACTTCAAATTAATAATAATTTTATAACAAATATATTATAAATAAAAATTAATTTCAAAATAAATATAATTTTAACTCAATTTATCAAAAGTGTGATATTTTGAGCTGATTTTCACAGATATTCTTCGCTTGTTTCAGATGTTCGAAGTGTTTAACAGTTGTTTCATATGTTTTAAACTGAAAAAACAAATTAATCAAAGAATCAATTTTGAAGACAATTCTTACGTTTTGCCAAAGAATTGAATTGTAAGGCATTAAAGAGATTGCGATTTGAAAGAACTTGTGAACAGACAAGTGATCGTTTCGGTCGATCGCCAGACCAATAGCTCTAAATTGGAATCCAATTACAATCAAAACAATTAAATAGAATTGACTCACATTTTCCAGAACTGTAAAGATTTTAAACGAATTTTTCGGTCGAAAACAATTGAATTAATCAAAATCCAAATGCTTTCCCTTTTGTTGACCCGAAGTCCGAAATTAATTGCAGTCAGAATTATGTCAACATTTTGAGGAATAAGTTTTGCGAATTGTATTAAAGCCTTTGATTTTTCATTGATTGTAATCAAACGACAGAAAAATCTGATGACTTGTGACTGAAACATAGGATCAGTTATTGTGAGACAACAGTGTCTGACGGACTCAAACAAATCCATTAATTGCTTCTCATTTTTCATGTTTTGTACACAAAATTCCAAATAACTTAAGGAAAAAATAAAAAATCGGATTCAAAATTGATTTACAAATTTTAGACTCACTTCGACCACAAGAGCTGTAGATCTTTAATATCGGTTTTGTCGACCGAACAAAGAGCTAATGCTGTCTGAAGTGCAGAATCTATTTCTCTGATCGAATGGCAATCGATTTGCAAAAGTAGACTAAAAACAAAATTTCATTGAAAATAATTGGTTTGAAAATAATTTGATGAAAATAACAGACATATAAGACAACCAAATGATTGGAGAATCGGATTCTTTGGATTTTCGACCGTTTATTAACTCAAAGTTGTGGTTATTTTCTTCGTCTTCAAAGAGAAGTGTTTCGTAGGCTTTAATTAAATGATTTTCCGAAATAAGACAATTGTAATGATTGGATGCAATCAAAAACAGTTCATTTCTCGCTTCCATAAGCTGTTGACTTTTGTGGTGATGTTTGGCGACATTCAGACGCATTTTTATGTCGTCTTTTGAATAAACAGAACTTTTCTTAAGAATTTCGATTATATTTAAATTATTTTCATTTGACTTAAATCTGTGGCCGACTATTGCGGTCCAAACCAATGAATTATTTTGAGTCAATTCCATCAAATATTGGTAATACTTTCGGTCATTTTCATTCACTAAACAGAGTTCGGCGTAATTTAAATGAATGGCCAAATGACTTGAGTTCAATGTTGAGACCTCTTCCTCACAAAGAACACAGTATTCTATGCCTTTATTTAAATGTTCTTTCATTTCATTCAAATTAATTTTGTTTTTCAATGAAATCCAATCGAAAATAAATGGCTTTTTATCGATAAGTCGGGGAAATCCTTGATTTGAAAGTTCAAAGCAATGATTCGGCAAATTATTATGAATTAATAAGTATGTGAAGCACAGCCATCCAAACACACGATCGGTGGTCGTCAGGGCATCGCTCAGATTTGGAATTCGAGTTTCGCTGTTATTTTCGACAAAAGACTTATTGAAAGCCTTATTAAACTCAAGAATCGATTGTTTGATATTATTTTGCTCTAAATTTAAACGTATTTTATAACAAAATATTTCTAATATTTGTTGCGAACGCGTCTCGAATTCATCTTTTAATGGAACAGATTTGTTGAGTAAATCAGTGATGACTTCTGTGGAAGCAGTCATCTTATCATTGAAGTTCACTAATAGAGACAAAACACATTTCCTGACCCTATAATGAGGGCAGTGGTCGACGACTTTGCGGCATATGTTGAATAAGTCGAACTTTGAGTCCTCGTCTTTTCTTAGCACACGATTTGAATACACAAACAAATAGTGTTCATAGAGTTCGGGTTCCGATTTGTTGTGATCTAATGCTCGCGACAATACATTCAATGCCCGGTCCACAGAATCAGCGAAGTTGTTGTCAGAGCACCGGCTGATGTGATAATAAGCCAACTTTATCCACAACTGTATATTGTGAGGATCAGCTGCTAAACTTGTTTCGAGCTGAGCACTGATTGGTACGCCTTCCGGAGCGTAGAATCTGTTCTTGAAATAGATGTCCGGATCAGCGGATAATTTCAATTCAGAAATCACTGTTTGATTTATGACTAAACTCTTGTCTTTGATGTTAAATCGATACATGAGGTCATCGAACGGCACTTCAACTCTCAAAGTATCGAATATCTTAGGTATTCGTCGATTCAATAGACAGACAGTCGATTCATTCGATCTTTTTCTTATCTGTTCCGCAATTCTTCTGCAGTGAGTCTCCAAAGGAATCTTAGGATTCGAATCAATCAGTTTTTGTGCGAATTGTATTAACTTTTGTTTGATTGCATCAAATAATTCCAAATCCATTTTTTCGGGTATTTCTGAAGTAATTCCTCCAATCTTTGGCTCATATAATAACAAATCAACGATTTTGTTGTAAGGATTCAAAAGTAATTTATCAAAATGTTGTCCCAAACACTTGTCGTCCTTACAGGTGCCCAACAGATCTGTAATTTAATTCATATACTTATAATCCATTCGCAAAACAATAACTAAATACTTACCGAATTTGCAGAGTTCTTGCAATGGATTCAAATTATTGGTCCAATGATCAGAACTGATAGGAATGGACTGATTGTCAATAAGTCGATACGAGTGTAAGTGTAAGAGAACGCTGTCGTATGACTTCTCCAAACCATTACTTTTGTAGTTCTCAGATAAATTGCAATCACTTTCAGAAATACAAATATTAAGACTCAAAGGCTTCAAAGTTTTGTTGGAAAACATTTTTTCGAGAAAACAATTCAAAGATATAATCGAATCACTTGGAGAGACAGTCAACAAATCTTTGGCCAATGTCTTCAGCATTTGCTGCGAATCAATTGTCTTATCAGTGATTGGATCAGAGTTTTGCGATGTTTTCGCTATTATTTTGGAAGGTCTCAAAAGATTTGCTTTTTTAAGACTCAAGAGTTTGTGACAATTTTCCAATTGTTTAACTAATCGTTTCTTCTCGTCTGCCATCTCTTCCTTCGATAAATTTTCTGACTTTAATCGCTTTCTATTAGGACTGACCACAACGGACACACTATTGGATCGTTTGATAATTGCAGGGATGGGCAGCTTATATGTGTTTCCATAGAGTTTGAGTCCCATTCGAATGCATTCCTTTTCGAATTTGTCAATATTTTGAACCTCTTGTTTGACATCATTTTCAATGTTCTTCAGCTCATTATTGAAGGAATGGAACTCCGAAGCGGTCGAAGAGACGAGTCGTGTGGCAGCTCTAAAAGCTTCTTGCATTTTGCGCGCTTGAATTTGAGCCTTTCTCAGTGCATTCCTTTTTAGTATGACTCTAGTCTTAAGCAAATTCTGTTTTGAAATCTTTTCATTTAGTCTTTCTTTTGATGATTTCCATTGGAATTCGTTTTGTTTGAGTTTTTTGTCATTAATTTGTATTTTTTCTCGTCTCACGATCTCTGCCTTAAGATTTTCGAGTTCTTTCTGTTTTGTTACCGACATAACAGGTATGGGAGGATTCGAGTGTGTCTTCATTTCAGACCGGAGCCGAACCTGTTTTATAAATGAGTCCAATCCTAACGGACCGTTTAGTTTCAACGAAATCTTTTCATTTTCTAATTCTTCATCACTAGAATCGTCGCCAAAATGAATGATTAGTTTAGGCACTGGTTTTGGAGGCATTTCTGTTTTAGAGCCGACTTCTGATTCTATAGTTTTACTGATTTGAGCGAAAGATTCAGTTTTGTCAACACTTTCATCAATTCGTAAATTTTGTTCAAACGGTTTGAAAGCATTTTCTTCACGCGTTTCGTTCAATAACTCATTGATTTCTTCAGTCGATTCGAGAGAAGGCTTTGACTTAGATTTGAGGGATTCGAGAAGTTGTTGTCGAAGCAGCTCTTCTTCTTCATCGGCCTCTTTTTCCTCTGCGATTTTCATTTCGCGTCGCTTTTTGGACTCGAGTGCGAGTCGTCTCAATTCATTTTCGTCGTCGTCTTCACTCATAACTGATTCCATTTTCGATTCGTTACTTACTTCTGAAATGTCTTCACTTTTAAAAAGATTTTCTATTCTTTCCTTTTCCTGTCGATCGAAATCTTTTTCAGCGATTACTTCGTTTTTCTCTTCGGATTCTAGTTCTTGGAGTTGTCTTTTGATTCTTTGATATTCTTCGAGTAAGTCATTATAAGAGGAGTCATTCACATCAGTTCTGTTACTTTGGAAAACATTTTCAGTAAATACTCTTCTCTTTGCAATTCTTTTGATTTTTCTTCTGCTCTTATGATTCTTTTTACACGACTTGTTGTGAACCACTCTTTTTGTTGATGAAGTGCTGATCGGTTGCATTGTGTCTACAAATTTAGGCATTATTTGTGGTGTCATTCTTAAAGATTCCTTCTTTGAGGGCTTTCCTGTGATTTTACGCTTTTTAGTTTTATTCTCATTCAAATTGTTGTCACTTTTCAACAAACGCTTAAGTCTTTGGTTCCGTTCGTTGTTTTCACTTCTTTTCGAATGAATTCGATTTGAATTTTGGTTTTTTGTTTCGACTAAAGAGTCGTTCGAAGCGTTTCTTCGATTCAACGATTTTTTTTCAGGTGAAGAAAACGGCGGCGAAATTGGAGGACACATAAGTGTTATGTCCTGTTCCGGGTCGTAGGGCTCATCTGCATCTGAGACTTGCATTTGAACCTCTTCTATGTCTTCAATGGCTCTCAAAACAATTGTTTTTACACTCTTTTCTCCAGAAATGTCATTAATATTTGAGCCTTGAGTTTGAGAAACGTCTTTGGTTTGTATCTCAGTTTCATTTATGGTTTCGGTTTGTATTTCACTTACAATCGGCTCACAAATGAAAGGAATTATTGGATTCGAACGACTTGGAGGAGGAATAACCACTGATTCCGGGTTTAAGTTATTCCAATCATTTGGAACAAAAGGAATCGTTTGATGAATAGATTTTACAGTTGATTGCGAATCAATTGGCAAATCAAAGCGGGTCACAGACGGGTGTGTTTGCGGTTTGGTATTTCTTGGATGTCTGAGCTGTGGGAAGGAAGGCGTTGGAAGTAAAGCTCTCGTTTGAGGTCTCATTCGCACAGCTATTGGGGTTTCAGGTACTCTGATTGGATGTGAATGTAACGGAACTCTCGGTCGCGCCTCAAATGAATGGAATATATTATCAACTAATGGCCGATAATTCGATGGACTTATTTGTGGTCTCGAATATGTCATTGCATTTGGATTTCTGATGTTTTGGGCCATTAGTCGAGGCTTTGGTTCAGAACTGGTTTCGGCACCGAATGCGGTCTTATTAGATAAGAATCGTTCGTCGCAGTCATTGAAGGCATTTGGGTGTCGGCTAACCCTAAGGTCGGTATCACTCGAACCGAATAACGGATTCCTCTCTTGACTTAACAGCGATTGAAAAATTGGAGAAATTTCTGTCGAATTCTTCGGTACTTTCGCTTCATTTGCAATGAAATTGGGAGCAAATGGAGAATCAAATGAGTTATTATCAGATATCTCTCCATCTTCTAAGTCGTCGATGTCCTCATTCAAAGACATTTGTATTTTGAGTCAAATTAATCACTAATTTTAAAACCAAAACAAATCTGTTTTGAAATCATATGAGAACTCAATGATTGGCAATGAATTCAATCATTCATTGCATCACTTAATAAGAACTCTTCAAAAACGATATACTATTTTAAAAATCGGTTCTAATATTTAGTAAATTGATGTTTTTCATTGCATACTATCTTGGTCAGCACATGTTTGGACAAGTGTCAGCGATAATCTATCAGAATTTTAATTAAATTAATTACTTTTCTCAAACTTGAAGCCAGAAAAAAACAAAAATAATTTTAAACTTAAATTTGAATATAACGTCGTTTTTGAATAAATGGATGATTTTTGAATCAAATGGTAAACAAAAATATTGTATTGAAATCAAAGATGATTTGAAAATATGAGTGAAATGAGGAAAAAGAGTCAAACAATTAGCGGAAGAAATTCCATTCATAAGCCGGAAGAGAGAGACAACTCTTCTCAGGTCAAAAATGATGACATTGAAGATGAAATTAATGGTAATTTATTTCATGAAATGCATTTGCAAAACATGATTAACGATAAAATGATATCACTTTCAACAGAAAGGGTAGAAAATTAATTTCTCAATAAAATAGATTTATTTTTACTCTAAGATACTGATGACCCTGATGAAAGCCCGAGGAGTCGTCAGAATGGAGAAGAGTCATCAAACACAACATACAATCGCGGGTCAGGTAATCAGATCCATACAAATGATTACTCGATATTAAGGCGACAGTTGGAAGAAGTGGAGAAAAATGTCGACAATTATGACAATTATAAACCAAAACAATCCCCGAAAGTGAAAAAATCTGCGAAAAACAACGTCAAGACATCGAAAACAGGATTTGACTGTTTTAACTGTTTGATTGCTATTTTTGCAGTGATAGCCTTGGTTATTTCTTTTTCTGCCTTTGATGGCAAAAGATTCTTCCAAAATAGACAAACCAAGGGTTCTGTGGATACGAATACTGAATGGCAGACATTTCAAACAGAATTTGAATCATTTGAAAGAATTTATTCGGAAGTGATTCCCATAAAAGGATTCAAAATATTGAAGACATCCCTCAGAAAAGTTATGAATCGGAATAAATGGTCGCAACGACTGCAGAGTAGTTCGCCGGCAATCGTCCTTTTGATCGCATCCGAAGAAAATCAGAATATCTTGAAATGCGTTGAAAGAGATTTTATTAACTCTATAAATAAGGCTTACAATGAAAACAATCCAATTGTGATAAATGGCAAACAAACCGACGCCACAGATATTGTCGACAAATTCGACTTAAATTTCAGAGACCAACAAAAGCATACAATTGTTTTAGAATATATGGAATCGATATCACCTAAAGATGTGATGTCTTTGCATCAGTTCACAGATCACGAGAACGCCAAATACAAAGACGTTGTTATAGTTATGACAGCAATTAATTACCAAACTTTTAATTTAACCAAAAGTGCAAATTCGAGAGAAATGGACGAAATCGCGTCAAAACTCTTCGAAATTAAATGGAAGAATGATTTGCCGACAGAACAGAGTTTCGCACTAATCAGTCGTTTGACTCCATCTGTGGTTACAATTATAGGTCGGACCGAAAACCAATTCAATTGTTGACCGAATTGGTGCTGATTAGTAGCAAAACCGCCAAAAGATTAAATTGAGTCAAACGAGTCTTAAAGACTACAAATGATAAACTCAGGTATACTTATTCTGTTCGCTAAGCTTAACATTAAATGTTTGTAATTTTAATTCTTGAGATTCATTGAAAATGATTTTATTTTTAAATTTCTTAAATTTTAATAATAAATAAATAAATTCAAAATAAATATAAAACTTTTAGTATTAAAATCATTAAAAATAAGTTCATTAATTGGCACTCAATTTATGGGTTTATGGTTTATGAAGAATCAGTTGCCACGAAGACCTCCACTTCAAGTCTTGCACATCATTGGCAGTGAGGCTACCCGTCCCGTAACTCAAAGGCAGGAATTTAACGAAAGTGTAAACAATGGCAGAAATCATTATAATTGTCAACAAATTAACTATTCGTTGAGGTATTAAACATTTGAAGTGTTCGATGAGGGCTGACATTAACATCACTTTGAATATCAGAGCCGGCAAATAGTGGTGAAGAAAAAGAGTCCGATCCGACAGAAAGTATGGGACGACATAAATGAAATATCCGACGAACAAGAATTGACCGAATCTTACGAATAAATTCCAATTGTCTTCCAAAACAAAGAGACGTAAGAATGGTATTAAAAGAAAATCCTTAATATGACTCACGAACTGAAATGTCATAAAAATGTCGTTTTCTTCGCATCAAATAAATTGGGAATAAAAACAAATACAAAACAACGGAAACGTTCGCCAAATACCACAAAACAATATTTCCGATTAAATGGATTTGTGACTGAATTCAACGAAAAGACATTCAAACTATTGATTGAATAGCGATATAAAGAGGAAGACTTACATTACTTTGAGGACTAACCCAATAAGCGATACCTTTGGTTAATGTGATCCAATCGAGGGGTGAATCGCAACTATAGATATGGTTTTGAACGTTCTCCTGATTAACGACAAGCATTTTGTATTGCAATTCAATCATTTTATCCCAAAATGACAAATGGGTTGGTTTGAGGGGAACGAATTCAGCCAAACCCATCTCACGTTCCCTTTCTTTAACATCCGAATTCTTTGTATACCGGTGTTCCTCTACATTCCAGACGGTGTCCTCCTGATTGTGATTCTTATCGGTGACCACTTCGTGCTGATTGTAACCCCAGTCCGGCAGTTGTTTGCCACTAAACTGTTGATTATTGAATCAATTAAGAAGTTTTGATTCTATTTAAGACCAACTTTTAAGGCTTGGGATGTATTCAAATGAATCAATTGAACTCTTGAGTGAATGGTATGCCAGAAGCCATTTGTCTCTTCACTATTCACTAGTTTGACTGTCCAAAGATTCTGTGCAGCCATCGATATATTGTAATCGATATAACAGGACACTTCTTGATTCTGAGGAGACACCGGTGCCGCCACATCATGACTATTAAGCGCTCGACCACTCATTCCATGAACTAATTGGACAATATCTCCATTTTTGATTCGATCGATTGGATCCGAAATAACCAATTCGTTGCTTAAGAAAGGGTTTAAATAAAACAGTAGAAAACCTTTTCGACAAAATTTACTTTTCGGGTCTCTTAACGATCCACCAGTTGTTCACATCTTTGAATGAATAACAGGTGACCTGTTGTTGATGGGAACTGCCTCTATTGTCAGCATAGCGTATTGGGTAAAGGGCCTGATGCGAGTGTAGCCAACAGGCCCTACCATGAGTATGTCTGAGAGTGACCTGTGATCCATGAGCAATCTCTAAGGGCTGTCCTTTCGTTATTGAAGCCAATCCACCCTTTATTTCAAAACTCTTAATTAGTTTGATATTCAAAAGTATTTAAACAAAACATACTTCAAGACTGGCCTGAAAAGCACTGGTCATTATGTTGTCGTGAGGGCCGGCTTTTGTTAGTAATGATAAATGTAAGTAAAAAACAGTGCAATAAATAAAAAGGGGTAAAAATATGAAATTGAAGACATAAAATGCAAACTCCAACCAAAGGTATGTCTGAAAATAAGCAAATATTAAGTGAAAAACACTTAGATTTCAATCAAAACGAACCGTTTTTATAGTTTTGTCCGCAATTTTGGCCCAAAAGTCACAAAAAGTAATGAAATGAATGAGAAATAATGAAAATATTGCGATATATTTGACGCAAAAGCCGAATGTGAGAAACAGAGCTGAAGTCATGAGCCAACAGAACCACTGAAGACTGAATGTCCGCTTTTTTGTTGAGATAACGAATGACAAAATGCCAAACAATGAGAAGAATATGAGTATTGTATCCATTAATATGAACCGCGACTGAGTTAGTAATGCATTGTCTGAAATGTACACACATTTAGTCATACATTGATTTGAAAGATAAAAACTGACCCAAAACTATGAAAAGTGCGGCCAAAGCAGCCGTTTTGTGAGTCAAACCAATTGCGACCATCAGATGATATACTGTTGGGATTATAAGAGCACCAAAAAGAGTCGGAACAAAGCGTAAGGCCTTCAGCGGTACGTTTGGATCATATTCTGGTTTAAAGACATTTGTTTAGAGAGATAGAGAGGACGGACTGAATATTATAACGGACTTTCGCCGATAGCACTGAATACGTGTTCGCCATTATATCCAGAGATATAAGCACTCAATGCTATCAATTGTTTTCCGAGCGGTGGCTGAGAGTCGAAGAAGAAGACACCTCTCAAGTAAAGACTGACAAACTTTCCGTAATGTAATTCATCGAATCTGTCAAATGAAGAGATTGTCTTACAATCTATAAAATAATTGTCATCTGACACAAGACATACACAACACTCGACGGTTCAGACAATCTGTAGAAACGAAATGCAAATCCGACGGCAAATAAAAGCCAAGCAATTGAATTGATTTCAATATTAATGGTCAGCGGCTTATCATCGCTTTCGGTGACAATCTCCTCATTTTCTGATTTTTGTTTCACATTATTTAAAAGGGTTTTTTGCGATTCATTGCATTCTTCGACTTTGTTTTCATCGATTATTTTAGTCGCCTTTCCATTAGTTGTCGGATGAAAATCATTTGATTTCACAATCATTTTGTTTTTCAAATTAAATGTTTAAATAAATTATTTTTTAATCAAAAATTGATTCATTTGTCAAATGTTTTTTTTTCTCTAAAAATATCGATTAATTGTCATAAAATGAAGACATGATTAATATCGAGGAAAACTATGATTTAAAATTAAATGTCATTAAATGACGAATCAATGATTAGATGGGCTTTAAATTGACATAAAGTTCAAAGAGATTTGTCTGAAAACAAGACTCAACACACGTGTCAGTTATGCATACTTTACGCCAATACTATTGGTTGACAACAAATTATTATTCAACTGTTTCAGCACAGGTATGCAGTTTAGGTCAACTCTGCCCAGTATTCCTTGATATGACGCCAAAAGTTTAAATGGACCACACCTTTTGAATTTTTTATTTGAAATACTTGAGACTGGATATTTTGCACTGTTCAATTAGTTCACCCCCATTTCGCCGAATCCGACATCACCGAATCCCACTTCACCGAATCCCTATTGGCCGAATCTTACTTCGCCGAATACCATATTTTTCAAAAATTATTGAAGATTT
>JAQFXL010001143.1:0-13749 GCA_034693445.1 Edwardzetes edwardsi | reverse complement strand
ACATATAGTAGATGCCCATGGTACCCGACCTCAGAAGGGGGTACCGATTTTTTTCAGGGGGATAGGTAGGGGTAAGCTAAAAGATTTTAACCTTTTTGTGCTTATTTTTCTCCAAAAAAAACTCCATCTAGTATTTGTCTATAAACTAATGTAAAAGGGAATTCTTGGCTCTGGTAGTGGCGGAACATTTTTTTCCAAAAAGTCGCCAAAAATTTGCCGCCTCGCTGGGGGTTTGATCTTCGAAAAAACTAGGGGATACCTCAAGCCTAAAAATCTTTAGGGGGTATTTGGGCTACATCCCCCTTGAGCATCACTGAGTAGCCTTGTACATTTGATAAAATCAGTGTTTTAATTTCATTTTAGCTTTTGTAGGCTTTATCTGTTAATTTTTCGAATAATTATTGTGTGAAAGGAGCAAAACATTTGAAATGTGTTTTTACTCCAAATACTGTTTTATAATATTTATGAGATATTATTCGAATGATAATTGAGACCAAAGTTTTCCTGAAAGACGGTTTTCACTCAAATTATATCAAATCTGAAAAATTCTTTTGATTTTTAGCAGATATTTTTCAGATATGAAAATACTGTTTGAAGTCATTTAAAAGCTTTTAAGAGAATTATTAATATGTGAATCACACAAAACCTAAACTAGAAGTTCGCGAATCATAAATCGTTATCGATATAAAAAAAAATCGACAAACTTTCAATTATTCTATAACTGACCTTAACATAAAACATGAGAATAAGACCACCTTGGCTTTTATCTATCATTTTTTGGTTATTCTTTGAGGCTTAAGATTTTGTTTGGAAACACTTCAAGGCTTTGGTAATGAATATTAATTAAGTAAACCCAATATTTTCAGCAAACTTTACAAGTATTTGAAGAAATAAAAATCATTTTCATTAAATCTAATGTTATCTCCAAAGGAAAGCGAAAAAACTACAAAAATATTGAAATTTATCTTTAGTTTAGATTAAACGTGAAAATGGGTTCTGAAGTCAGAGTTAATCACTAACACAATGAAAGAGATGGGAAAAAATAATTTCTATTATAAAATATAATTCAATATTTTTTGAAAATTGAAAGATCTGTAGAAAAATTTAAGTTAAAAATATCAGAGAAAACGTTATAACTATTGGTATATGAGTTTCGACTTTGATTTATAATTAATGTACGAAATGTGAGAAACAGGGCTCGCATTGCATAATAACTCACTCAGCGGTGTATTCGTCGCACAATCTCTCATTGGCTGACCTCTGATGTGACCCCAAAGAAAAAGAGAGAGGAGGACAAGGATGCAGTAAATCGTAATTTGACATTTATCCAATGGGGAGAAAATACATGAATTACTAGTGGGGAGTTGGGGTTCAGGCATTACAGAGGACTCTCTAAACAACATTCTTAGAGGAGACTCAGAACCAGAATTCAAACTGAAGTTAAAAAACGAGAATCTATTGGCGTAGAGATAATGCATTTCACAAAAATAGAAAGACAGGCGAATGGCAGCTGTTTTACAACAGATTAGATCAAATACAATGCATTGCAAGATAACTTCTCTCAATATTCACGTTTCAATATTTTAATAATAATAACTAACAATAAAATACAGAAAATAAATATAATAAAGAATTTAAGCTCTAGTTTTACACATGTTTTCAGTTTAATCAACAAAAACTCTAATAATAGTCAAGGCTTTGGTCTGAGTTACGAATGCAAACACTAATGAAAACTAATGGACGAATTAAAAGAATCTAAAACTAACAAGATACGTCAATAAATGCAAGGCTCATATACTGAGCATCATTTCACTGATTTGTCAGTCTTTCGCAAATTGACTGTAAATCACATTTGAATGAATAGTAATTATTTATTGAAAAGGGTAATTCACTAGAAAGGCCTGACTATTCCCTAAATGTTTGATACAATTTTAAAACATTTTTAAAACATAACTAAATTAAATAAAAAGCGTAACGAGTTTTTAGATTTATTTATATATTAAACAGAAGAACAATAATATTGATTGGATGAGAACAGCCCTAAAACCAATTGTAGACAATGTATAGGTTCTTAAATAAAATTTTAAGATCAGTTATATATAGGTTCAGATCGACAGTTCTGGCAAAAAATATATTTAAGTTATGCTATTTGTGGCACAACTGATGCACTCAACTATTATTTAAAGGCGTTGTTTAGGATTTTTCTATTTTGAGTTATTTATGACTTTTTTACGAAGAAGTTTCAGTGAAGAGCGGCTTCAGAGAACACAAAGGCATGAATTATTAACTAGGCATCAGTTAATCGTATTGTTGTTGTACTGCTCAACACTAGAGCACAACCTTTGCTGCCTGTGTTCTGCCAGCGCTGCAAAAATTCTGGTGCAGAACAACGACAAGAAAAGAGAAATGAAATGAAACAACTTTCAACCTAAAAGTATTTGTTGCAAAACTAGACTTTCGATCACAGATTGTCATATCGTATGCACTTCTCATCGTTGCCTATGTATTGGCTTTAAGTCGACAAAACTTGAAGCAAATCCTATGTCAGCTAAAAAATTAAAGACACAAATGTAATAACAACATCAACAACAGCTGTTTCTAAAGATAAACGACAAATATTGCTCCGAAACTTTTTTTCAGTTATATGGCTCTACTTTTCGTCAGTTCAGTGTCTGTGTATTGGATTTACTGCTAATGTAATTCATACTCAGAGACTCAGCTCTATTAGACACTAAAATTCAACAGAAATAAAGTTTACTCTTCTGAATGCAATTTATCAAAAATTATTTCTTAATCATTATTTTGACAAATTTATGCGCCAATGACTCCAAAAATTTAAAACAGAACTTAAAATTCGAATGAATTACGAGAACTTTGGGACAAAAATATGTTTTACTTCAAAAGATTCTGAAAAAATACCTTAAAATATGAAAAATATCTCTAAAGTCAAGAGATTATACCTAACATAAAATCAGTCAATAAATGAGTGAAAAGCAAAAATTGTGAATTGAGAGCCGGTCCCGACTAAAAGAATGGTTGTGTGAAGCACACTTCCGCTCCAACACTTAAATCTGGTTGAGCTTTATGTTCCTCTGAATGCACACAACCTCATCATAACTACAAAGGCATTTTGACCGCAATATACGGCTCCTATTGTGATGAAAACTTTGGCCTTTTTTGGTTTGGAATACATTGAAAATACATTTTGTTATGAATTTAAAATCTATTTTATGTTAAGATTTTGTAAAGTTTACTACTTGTGAATGAAGTGGGAAAATATTTTGCATCAATTCTTATTTTAATCTGTCGTTTGAACGGCAAGTCTAAGTCGACCAAAAAACCAGAGAATGACATTCAGACAAACCATAAATTGTCTTTAAATTGCAATTTTTATTATAGTGTTAAAAATGATTAGACTTTTATTAGTGAATAATTAATAAATTATCGCTAAATATAATCATTTAATGCTTTTTAATAATATTGTTCTGAGATATGGATGTAATAAATGCATAAATAATTTGATTTAAATAAATCGACAGAAACTTTAAAATGTAACAAAACTAACATTTATTCCAAGGTTAATTTGATTGCAGGGAGAGAATGAAGTGTCTAAATTGGCAGTCAATACAAATTAATAGTTGTCTTCACAATACAATGCATTAATAAAAAGGACATTATTTTTATTCTTATGTTTGGGTCGAATAATAAGTGTTGATTAGTATCACAATTGCTTCTCTCAATTCAACTCGAGTTTCATTCTGTGTGAAAGACAGCTAACAGACAAATGAAATATTTTAATAACTTTCATGTTATTAAAATGTCGTTGAGTTAAGAAAGTGTCAGAAATTGATTCATAAAAGTAATTTTGAAGGAGAAGAAATTGAATTCTGGTATATAGTTCTAGGTTGCTTTAGTTAAAAATTCATCTAATAGGTTGTGCTCCTTGTCGAGTAGATACGACTGTACAGTGGAACCAAAATAGAGAGTCCGTATTCAAGCAATGCCTTACAGTTCGCAACGCGATATCTGGCGAGCATTGACTCATATAAGTGGCGTCGGCTTCAACTTTATAATTAAACTATTGTATACTTTTTATATTTTATCATGCTCAGTTTTCAAAAACTGAAATCAAAATGAGATGAAATTAAATGTGAAAAATTAAAACACTTTAAGTTCTCATTATTTTCACCAATAATTTCTATTTCATAAGTTTTAAAAATCAAATTTTCTCCGATTTTATTAATTTTTAATACTTTTTCCTCAGAAATGTCGGAACTGATTAATAATAATTAAATAGGATTTCATAATTTGCAAGAAAAGACAATCACAGAAAATACAGTAAAATACAAAAGCTTTACATTTCGGTTAGATTTGTTTAAATCGTAAACTAAATAAGTTTGATATCAAATGCATAGAATAATAAATAATTGAAGAAAAAGATGATGGATGAAAATAATTGAAAATTAGTTGCAATCTTCACAATCATTATAATATCAGTACAGTCGAGTGCCACTATAATGAACACCCTATATAATTAAATTTCCTTTATAATGAACAACTTCAAGATTCCAACTCCACTTCAATAGATATTAATACATGTCCTTTATAATGAACATTCCTCTGTAATGAACAAATTCTTCAAACCAATCGTGTTCATTATAGTGGCAGTCGAATGTAATATTGAAAGCAATATTAAGTCGATATCTGATAGAGAAACCAAATGTATCCACATATTATTGCCCTGAATTTCGTCAAGACTTGAATTTAGCGAAACTTACTCTTAATTGGCGGCGACTTTATGTCAGAGGAAACGATAATTCAAAATCTTATTAAAAATGAATTTTGAAATAATCAATGCACCAATCAATGTACCTTACTCGAATAAATGAATAAAAAACTAATTTCAAAGTTTCCAAACAGGTTTCGAAGAAGCCTATGGATTTTAAATTAACCAGTTTCTATTTTGATAAATATCTAGAATTAAGTGAATCTTAGATCAAAGTTTGAGTTTTGAGCTTAAATATACGCATAACTATATCTAACTAATGTATAAATAAAACCTTGAAAAATGATTGTCAAGTAATACCCTTGGCCATCACCAATAAAAGATAGAGAAGTCCATTAATCATTTGTGATATAACAAGTTTAGTGAATAAAATTTCCCCAAATATTGATTTGCAATAAAGACTGAGTAAGAATGAGAGAAAGAGAGAGAGAATTACTGTAGGGTTTCTCTCGACTGGCGGATGAATATAATGAAAATCGATTGCATCTAAATATAGAGTCAGATCTAAACTGCATTCGTCTCTAAAATTTTGAAAATTGATTCAAAACAATGTTATCTGAAAATAAGATAAAAAGACAAGTTTGGTAATAATGATTTATAATTAGAGCTAGCTCAATATACTGCTCAATGACTGCAATTTTATATATTTTGCAGAATTCAAAGCTGTTTTATGTTCAGATGTAATGATATGTTGAGCTCCAAAGGATGCAATAGAAGTGATTGTTGCGAAACCAATACCTGTTTCTCACGCGAGACTTAACTGAGTCGGGGATCTATTCTGGTCTCAATTCAGACGACAATTATATGTCTTGAAAAGCATTGTTTATCCCGTTTTTGGACATAAATCCTCAAAGAAATACATGAATTAGAAGCGCTCCGAATAACTATTTATAATAATTGTACGCATAATAAGGCCTCGAATCAACGACTGGCCTCAATGTCAAACTCTGCCAGCGCTGAGCACTGAGCCAACCGGCTTCTGCCGCATAACTAAACGTTTAGTCGCACTCATAGGGAGAGCAGATGAGTTCGCAAATGAAAAGAAAGGGACCTATAGATGGTTCAAATGGTAAGAATGGTATAACTGGACGTCATGTGGCCTTAAATATGGAAATGCCTCAAAAATGACTTCATTTACGGTATGAAAATTGTCAAATGAAAGCCTATGACTACTGCTATGACTACTGCTATGACTACTTTTACAAATTATTTGATAATTTAGATAAATAATTGCCAACAAAATAACAATTAAATAAAGAATCGACAAAATAACCCACCAGGAAATCAGACATTACAAACACGGACTCAAAACCCGGTCTCAACATTTGTGTCGTATTTATTTAGTTTTCGAGTATAAAAAATTAAACTAAACTACTATTAGAGCCAAAAGTAGTGCCGAAACAATAAATCTCTTAATCATAAAAAGTGTTGAATAAAAACAAAAACAAATCCAATTAATGATTATTTAGACATTAAATGCTATTTTCGGGCATAAAATTCCGATCAAAACACCATTTCTTCTCATAATCTGCTGTCAAACAGAATTAAAAATAATTTTATTAACTTTTCCTCAAAATGAGCGCATTATTGGCCTTAACTTTCATTTTTTGTCATTTGATTCTAAATCGAGTATTTATTCAATTATCCATTTAATTGCAATTATACTATATTTCAATCTTTAATATCAATTTAAATGTTGATCTTAAAAATAACGATCCAATTCTTCAACAATAATTGAAGTCAAACACAAAGAGGCCTTGATCAATCATATTTTTCAAATTTATACTCAAAAAAAGTTAATTGAATGGTATTTCGTAATCATTGTTATGATATATAATGACTTCATTTTCATTAAATCTTGAAAAATATCAAAGAATTTGGAATTAAGTGAAATAATTTTACTGATAATAATTGAAAGAAAAAAATGATTCGAAGGTTTGGGAAAAGTTTAATGTAATGTCAAATACCGAAAGTCGGCTCTGATTTCGAGATAAATTGAAAGTGAGATGAGTTTAACCAAGAATTTTCGATCTGATGTTTGGCTGAAATTATTTTCAATTAAAATTTATTATCTCTCATTAAAAAATTCAATTTTGGCCAAGCACCATTCAACATTATTCTTAATGTTTTCTATGAATTTATAGTAAACATAAATTAATTAGTTTTACTTCATTTATATTTCAAATACTGTTGTCTCTAATAAATTGAATTTTCTTTGCTCTTCACAGCATTTTAACAAATAGTACTGTCTTTCTGTTAGGTTTGTGTTCTTTTCAGCTATCGGTGTCCCAACTGAATGATAATAATTTTCAATAGAATTCTGATGATTGCACAACCGTTTTATGTATAATTTTTAAAACCATCACAAAGGAAAAAATTCCCATTTTTTCGATTTTTGAGCCCATCTTACAAACAAAGCCATAATTTATAAGTCATAAGTCAAAGACATAACTCATAGATATGAGAAACTAGCACAAGTCTTCAGATGGCCCTAAAATTTAGCCTAAAGTTTAGGCTAAAAGTTTTAAAAAAAGCTAAATCTTCACTCTTACTAACTATTGAGAAATCGGAGATAGTTATTTGACTCAAGACCAATTTAGATGCTCATCAACAGTATTTTAGTTATTCTATAAAATTTAGCTGAAATTAACTGAATTTAATATTATTGGTGACCACCATGATACAATATGACGTCATTTTATGTTATTATTATTGAAAGTCAATTCCAATTTTAATTTATATTAAACCAAATCCAATATTTCATTGTTTTGAAAATATTTGGAATGTGACACCTTTCCGTCTAAAACCTTGATCATAACTGAAATGCAAATTTTTCAAAACCTCCATGTTAATTCAGGCTGAATTTTAGGGCTAAATCTTATGAAATGTTTAGGACTCATACCCTTAGTAACTAATGAGGTTTGGCTCAGTTTTCAATAATTTGTCGTTAAAGTAATAGGGACTCTATTTATCAATATGTATATAACTTTTCATCATTTCAATTGTACCTGGTTTAAAGTGACTAAAAACACAGTCTGAGTATTGATTTTATGTGAAAATATTGAAAACTTACCGATCGGTAGAAATTGTATTCAATTTATCGACAAAATGAAATACACAGAAAATAGTGGACACACTTTGGTTAAGACACTGACAACTAAGAGAATGGTGTGATTCGGGTAAATGACACAAAAGATAGTCTACTCCAGACTAATAACCATCTGAACTGACCTCAACTACTCCTATATTTCTTATGACCGAGTTTGAATTCAATGTCATACCTGAGTTGAGCAATCAAACCAAATCATAACAGTGTGTCCATCGGAGTTAGCATTGGCTTAAACTTTATGGTATTGAAGGCTTTCTTTCGTCTTCAATGTTATGTCTTTTATTATTTTATAGCACAGTATAAGGCCTGAGGTCTTAATTGCACTCAAAGTGCAATCGTTACGTAAGTAAAGTGAAAGTGCAGGATTGTGCTGGACTGTGCTCTCAGCCACTTTACCTCAGGCCGTATACAGTGTTATAAAATAATAAAAGACTACTTTGAAGACGAAAGTTAGCTAAGAATGCCTTTACTGTCATAAAGTTTATGTAAAGCCAATACGCAGTCCGACGGATATTCTATTTTGATTTGGTTTGACTCCACAACTCAGGTATGACATTGAATTCAAACTGAGACACTCAAATAAAGCAATAGTTGAGGTCAGTTCCAGATGGCCACCAGTTTGCAAAAGTCTGTCTTTTGTGTCGGTCACTGGATTTGCATCGTTTTCTCAGTTTTAGTCTAAACTAATAAGTGTTATATTTTGTGATAATTTTGAATAAATATGGGACCGATCGGTGAGTTTCCAATCTTCTCATTCATCTCTTATATCGGATTCATTTTGAGAATCAATACATTTAATTTGGGAATTGGTTTCACAACAAAATAGTCGGAGAGTTAGTCATACAGTGAGTGCAAACATAGAGAAAAGACTTATTGAATATAGTGTTCAATTTCATTAATGCCAGAGCGAGTGCCTCTCCCTTAGAGCAGAGTTGTGCTCCTAAATCCTGCTCCTACTCTCTTTCATCTCTCATCTGATTAAACAGCAGTTGAATCATTGATTGGACCGAATATGAGTGAAATGTTTGCCAAACCCTATATTATCTTGTGATACAATATCGAGATAAATTGAATTTGCAGCCAAACTGAGCTCAACTCCACGTCATAAGAGTTTCGGCAAATTTTTAATTTAGAATTTTTGATTTTGAAAGATCATTGCCTTTCATTGCCTTTCATTGCCTTTCGACCGAAAAAATGAAAAACAAGAAAAGAGAATACTTTTGTATACTTTGTGTATATAGACTGACATTCGTTTCGGTGATATTAGAGTCAGTGGAGAAGAGATCAGCAATTATTCAGTGGATATAAAGGCAACGATTGGTTGCGAGCATAAAATGGATGGAAGTCATGCCATCGCTAAGGGTCTGACTTCAAACGCAAAGCACATAAAAAGCATACAATTCTTTGCAGTCAGTATTTTGTTGAACATATTTGGAGTCTATTTTGTATTAATATTTGCTATGAAATGACTGTCAGAGTAAATGCAGAAACAATTTATAAGTAAATGAAGGTCTGAATAATACATTGTAACTGAAGGTATATTTTATAGAAGAAAGTTGCTTGACATTTGTTATTTGGCAATAAAATAATACATAAATCTTAAATAAATTACAAATATTCACTACATTCAAGATCAACCTGTTCTAAACCCTACCATCAACTCTGCTCAAACCATAATTAGAGCGCAAGGAAATACATGTTCCAACACCAATTAACTATCAACTGAATTGTTTAATGATAGCCAGGATATAATTGAAGAAATACAAAAGATCTTGCTAATAAACAGGTTTCAAAGCCAAAACTCTATACAAATAGTGTAAATATCATTCGCTTTAAATAGATTTTGATTCAAATCTAATGCCAGTCAAGGAATGGTCAGATGCTTATGAATTGTTCATATTTATAGCTAGCCAGTTTGCATTTTTACTTGAGTAAAACAAGCCTCGTTCAATTTCTAGTCGTTTATTATCTTAAGAGATAGATTATGAAACTCCAGGCCTTGGACATAGGCATTGAAATGGCTTCCCCTTGTTAGCGATCCCTTGCTCAATTATTGTATTATCATTGATTCGAAAAAATTTCATTGAGGGTATAAATTATATTTATCTGACAATGAGATGAATAAAAGTAATTTTAAATAATGATTGAGTTTATATATATGTGAGATGACCTCAATCATTGCAATCATTGCAATTATTAACAATTTTCTACTCTTTTATGTATTTTATCTAAACCTATAAACTGAATATACGATTGTTTCAAATTCAATGATTCTCAGGATTTTCAATGAAACAAAATCCTAGTGTTTGTCATTTGAAGTGATTCGTAAGGAATGGTAAGGAATGCCTCATTTATTTGAGTTTTCTTTCAAATTCAGATGAAATAAGAAAATTAATTGATTTTCAGAATGGGTTTTGAAAATAATGAAAAAACATAAACACTTTATAATCGATAACCCGATTCAGACGATTGAAATTCAAAATAAAAATAAAGGAAAAGAATAAATTGTGAGAAATAAAAGTGAGACGGGTTTGAGGTTTTAGACTCAGTTATCAAATGGTTTGTTATTTGCTATTATGAATAATAAACGACATTCAGATGCAGTTGATATACACATATCATATAATTTAATTTATACTGAATTAGTGTTTGAGATGACATTTTATAAATTAGTTTTACAATCGAATAAAAATTAAAATGAGATTCAATTTAATAATAAATGAAAATAAAAGTCAAACATTCAATGAGTATTAAGAAAGACATTTGTGTTGATTCTAAAGAATGTTGTTGTAAAATAAACTTGTTCATTATTATGACGATAAATGATCATGTTTAATAATCAATTCATACCAATGGTTACCCGGAGAACAACTACACAATACAATCGCAAATATAATACAGAATTTAAATAAAAATGGATTTGCTTTAGTCAATAGTCTAAATACTCGTATACATCAGGTTTGCTATACTGTCCGTTACATCGAAATTGTATTAATTATCGTATATTAGTGTCCAATAAGTAAATATGTTTTTAAAACTCTTTTGGTTTGTTTGTAATGCAAAAAGACTTTTAATTATTTGACAATTGGATTGAATTGAGAGTAAAAGAGTGAAAATACTGCATATCATTCGTATGATTAAAGCAATTTACGTATACTTATGTACTTAATGTACGTTTCGTTCAAAAGTAACTAAAACTCAATATTTAGTGAATAATTAATTTAAATGCTCATCAATTGCACGTCAAAGCATTTTCGTATACTCGGGATAATCGAAAACTTACTAACAAATCGTCTTTTAGGCTAACGTTTCAAATAATTCATTACAAATATTGTACTTTTATTTATAATATTTATAATTAATTTCGATATTATTTATCTCAAAATCAAACTCCAAATATATTCCGCAAATATATCAGTCATATGAGAGGAACATAAAAATCAAAAACTAATGGTTTTCTGACCTTTTCTTCAATTGAACGATGATTTATGTGAAAAATATTTATGTTTTGCTACTGTTGTCAGTATTGGCAGAGGAAGAGTTGGATTGCAATTTGCTGGCCTGTGCCTGTCTCTCCTGTTCGTTCAGCTCTTTGATCGCTTGGATTTCTTTCTTCAGTTTCATTCTTCTATTTTGGAACCATATCTTGATTTGGCGTTCGGTCAGACATAAAGTGTGGGCCATTTCTATTCGCCGCCGTCGGGTCAGGTAGTGGTTTGTGTGGAACTCTTTTTCCAATTCTAGTGTTTGGTATCGCGTATATGTTTGTCGACCTCTTCGGCGAAGACCATTGGCACCGGCCAGGCCTGCAGTGGTTTGGAAAATAACCCAAATTAGGCAAAACTTTAAGAAATCTGATATTACGCTAAAGTTATATAACATTTCCCTTGCATTCAATGAAATGCCAGACATTTGCCTAAAAGTATTGTAAACTTTTATTTTTAGCTCAAAATAGATTTTAAGCGGATATATAGCTGTAAAAAACGGACATTTGGGAGGTTTTATGTGCTCTCCATTAGAGAGCCATTCGGTATTGAAAGCGATTACGGACAGCACAGGACAATGACTCGTATCTACACCAATACCTGACAATTGGTTGGCTCGCAAGCAATCAAGACATTAAAGTCATGCAAATCTAATGTCATAAAAAATCAAAGCATAGGAACCAGTGATGTATCGCTCAAACAAAGTATCATTCAGTTGAAGATATTCATTGAGTCAAGACTTTCACTCAATTCTTACACTGAAATAAATATTCGGGTAATTTATCTGAAAATTCTTTTCATTTTTTGTTTGAATAATTATATAATAATTGACATTTAAACAGGTTTTTAAGCGATTAAATTACTTGTTTTGGTGACATATTTTGTGATAAGAAATGGAAAATTAGTTCATTGATGATTCATCACTTAATTGTAAGTAATTTCACCAAAACTTGTCTCACATTTTCTTTACTTTTGCTTTCATTAATGTTCTCAAAGAAATCAATGTTTATTTCAATTATTATACAACTCTTTAGATTTAAAGCAAAATATTTATTTAAAAAAGAAAACAATTTTATTTGAAATTAATGGCGAAATACTTTCAGTGATTTATTGGAGGAAATGATAATAAAAATGAATTGGAATTAAAAATTATATTCTTAAGAATTATACTTTCAAATAGTTCTGGTTTTTTGGACATCTCTTGATTGAAAGGACTTAAGATTTAATTTTATACATAAAGTAAATCCATTTATGTGTTATATTTTTATCTAAAATTTGTTTTTAAATGCATATAAACCTCAGTATTAAACCTAATATAATAATCATTAAGAGTATTATTATTGTGTAATTCGGTGTAAGTTTAGGACTGATATGAAGTCAGAAAAACCACAAAAATTTCAATAACTGTGAAATTAAAGACTTATAAAACTATAAAGAAGACAGTTTTAAGGCCACAATCACTACAATGACTATTTGTGTTTTGGGTGTAAATGAGTTATAAACGGCAAAAATGATGATTCCTTAGCGGTTCAGAACTGGGGTTATAACAGTTGAGAAGAGTTCTTCGAGAATGATGTGCTATAAAACATTGTTTTATTGCCATAATAATTATGAGTTTAGTTTTCACCGAATATACAATAAAACTGATGTTTGCCATCCCTTACAACTAACTGTCCAAATATTGGCATTCATTACTCAAACTTCTAATGTATTTTAAAGTTATTTTTATCAAATTTTTGGATAACTTTAATCGAGAACTAAATTTTTGCTCAATTCTTAACAATTTCAAAGCTTCAACCTAAAGATACGGTCTCTCTCTCTCTCTCTCTCTCTCTCTCTCTCTCTCTCTCTCTCTCTCTCTCTCTCTCCACCGAAGAAGATGGAGTAAATAAGTACCTGCAATGGCCATCCAGGGGTAGAAAGAATTTGGAGCTCCACCGCTTGACATAGCACTTGACATAGTGGAGCTGTTGCAGCACCCGGCTGCGGACCAGGGGTCGCCGACAGATCGGGAACAGGCGGCAACTGTCGCATCAAAATTTCTCATATCTGTCGACATAGAAGTGGCTGATGGAGAGGGTCGTAATGAATTGGCCCAATTGGTGGCAGGCATTTGATGATCAGGTTTGAAACCGTTCTGATCTTTAGTAATACCACAATCTTTGAACGCTTCGGATTTGAATGGCTGAGCAGATGTGCCGTCATATATTTTGCAGGAGTCATAGGTTGTGCCATCGGCCTGAACGGCAGTCTGGCCAGACCTGAGATTTGCGGTCGGATAAGTTGAGGTCGGCATCAATGATGAGAGTGCCGACTGAGATGCGAATCTGTAGGCCTGATGTGCCTGTTCCGCCTGCACTGAGTTATAA
>JAQFXL010001142.1:0-13752 GCA_034693445.1 Edwardzetes edwardsi | reverse complement strand
AGAGAGAGAGAGAGAGAGAGAGAGAGAGAGAGACTGATCCATTTTTATTTTTTTATTCACTTTGCTGGACAACCAATAGTACATTAATCGGAAACAGAATTACAACAATACATGAATACTCGTTCAGTGGATTGACTTCATTGAACGCATTGTAAGTATTGATTTCACATTAGTTTTCTCAATAAAAATGAAAAACATTTCTATAAATCTTTTTTGAGACAAATTTAAGTTTTCTTATTCGAGCGAAAAGTAATGACTATATTATTTAAATGAAATCCTTTTGAAAAATGTAATTTTCCAGAAAATTCTAATTAGAAATAAACTGAATATTTAGTTTCAATATAATTGTTATGTTTATACACAAAATGGATCTGTTTTTACATCAAAACATTTATTTGAAATTTGAGATATTATTTGAGATTTCAAAACATATTTTCTTTTTAATAGAGATTTAAGTCATCAAAAAATATCCATTTTATCAAAAAACGCATTCGTGGGCTTACGATCGCTCAGCACACTGTATGTATACTCTACTTGATTCTGTTGCTCAGATGTGCAAGTCTTACATAATCTCGGATCAATATTGTGACATCTTCAACAAACATGATAATACATATTAGCCTTGTGATGTTAATCTTGCACATTTTCAATTTAACGCATTGAAAATTCAGTGTCAACGCCTTTTGAAGTTTTAATCAACTTATACATTGTATTCTTGTCAGTAATATTCTGATGTTATATTAGCTTCTATTTGAATTTAAATCTAAAACAGGGGTGAAACCATTCAATCTTTCATTTCAACTAGGTTTAAGTCTCTCTGATCCAAACTTAACTTCATTTCATTATAAATGAGTTTTTTTTGTGAGTTTTTTGGTTATTACTTAAGAATTTTGAGTTTAATTTATATATAATCTCTGAATTAATAATTTAAATCTTTACTAAAAATAGCAATTCTTAATCCATTTCGAGAATTGAATTTCTCAGAAAAAAATAAATTCTACATTAATACCCATTGAGACTAAAATACTCTCTTTTAAGAATTGTCGAAAAGGAAATCCCAATACAATCGCAATTTTCTAGGAATATGGTAGGGCTTCCAAAAGATGTTTGCGTGAAAGTGCTTTAAATACACATTCATATAATGATTATTGACTTAAGAAAAAAATATTGGATTTTCAATGAAATTAGTTTTTTTCTATTGACCAAAACATTTTTCCAAATATGCAAATATTTCCACTTTTTTTCATTTATAATCAATAAATGGCTCAGAATTTAAAAGTCAAACAAAACAAAAAGTAATTAATCACTGAATTGGTTGAGAAGTATATCGAAACACATTATATGAATTGGTGTTTACTTTAGATGAAAAAATTGCATTGTTTCTATTTTGGAGGCTCTTCTAGACTTGTATTTTGTGTTTATAATGTGATGGTATGTTTGTTTCCTTCAGGCGATTGGCATTAAATTTTCATAAAGCTCTTGCAAACTTTTTAATACAACTATGCTTTCAGTAATAATTATATTAAACTTTTCAGTGATTTGTCGAATAATGTGATCACAGATATAGACGACGGAGTCTTCGGGGGATTAATCAAATTGGCGTCTCTGTAAGCACTTCCACAACCCATCGATTTTCACTGAGCTCTCAAACATTACTTTTGTTTTTTTACCACTTGGACAGCGATTTATCCCACAATTCACTGATCAAAATGGGCGGAAAAACATTCCTCGGAATGCAGTCTTTAAGACTATTGTGAGTAAACTCTCTCTCTATATATATTTATATAATATTAATAATAATAATAATATTATATTATATTTGATTTTTGACTCGACTGACCCTTTTGTTTGTAATTGTGATTATCTAAGAGCACATTCATTGCCAATCCTCTAAAGTTATGTAACTCTGAAATGATTTCTATGTTGTTATGACATAGAATTGTGACGATTCCGTCAATTCTTATCTCTGATGTCTGAATGACCTCAACTCAATAAAACCACGTATGGTTGTGTACTTTAGCAGAAAGCACTTCACTCAAAAAACCCATTTTTATACCCATTTTATTCCCAACTGTCCAAACGATACCAGAAATGAAGTTCATTAGAGTGATTAGGAATTTATTCTTGGCATAAATTAGTGTTGAATAAACAGTATTTAACAAATGTCATGAGTTTTGCGTTGATATTAAATATACTAAAATCTCATTAATTATTAAACCGTTTAATATTCAGAAGTTTAAATGTTTAAACAAAATATTATTCATTGTTTTCGTAAATATTTGCAAATTTTCTTAAAAATGCAAATAATTATGTGTTTATATTTCATTTGACATTTGTTAGGAGAGGGAGGGAGAGACGGAGAGAGAGAGAGAGAGAGAGAGAGAGAGAGAGAGAGAGAGAGAGAGAGAGAGAGATCAGACTTTTAAATGAGATAAAACGAAATTGTCGATTAATATGAAAGAAAAGAAAATGGAGTTTATTCTTGGTAAAGCTTTGTAGAACATTGTAGTCATTGGGTCCCACTATTTAATTTTAAATGACTTAATGCTCATACTATTAAAACTTTTTTGGAATTATTTCTCGTGTGATTGAAATAAACCAAGGTGAGATACTTTCTTTCTAGAAATTATAAAGGAATTACTTACTCAACTCGATAACACTCATGCAAAGAAATGTACCATGTTATGTTATTCGCTATTTATGATGGGATCTATTAAATTGTTAGTCAAATCATCACAATCTCATGAGCAGGAAATGAACCATTGTCAAATTTGATTTTCAACATACTTACCATTAGCTTCAACTTAACTTCGAAATTAATTCAGATGATCACACATCAAAAAGAAATTTTATTTCATGCAAAATTCCCTTAATGATCTTGGACTAAATCAGTTCTACCAACTAATTAGGAAAATGTTTAATGAATTCGTGTTATGTTTAATATTGGAATTTTAATTCAATGTCTAACCAGTAATTTGATGAATGCATTAGTAATCTATAATCAGATCCATTTCCTGCGCTAATTATCATTGATATTTGGAAACCAAAACTCGTAGTAATTTTCATTATTTTAGTTTCGCTTTATTTTGTGAATCATTGAGTTTTGTTCAAACTTTGAGTCTTTTTTTCATAGAGGATAAAACATTGCTTTCATTGTCTGAACTGTTTTTGTTGTTCATCGATAAGTCTTCTGAAGAATATGAAAGCTATTTATCTCAAGTCTAGAATATTGCCACTCGTTTCCTAACCTTAACAATGTTGGCCAATAGGCATACAATTCCCCTCTCTTAGGATTTACATATATATTTCAGGCAATTAGAGACCCAATTGTTATCTAAGACATCTCAATCGAGTGTGTGTTAGAGGGCGTCTGGTTAGTGAATAACAAAGGGAGGGAGAGATCCAGTGAATCAATGCGAATGATTAACAAATTTTGATATAAAGTGGACGTCTCTTCAAATCTATCTTTCCTATGGAGAGTATCATTCATTGTAAGAGCAACTAATGCTTAGAAAATGTTGCGAAAAGCTTTTCTTAACATCTCTGATGTCTTTATTGAATCTTATATTTATTTTTTTCGATGACTACTCATAAAACAAAAGCAATACTTTTAGTCTTCTTTTTTCTTCAAATAAGTTTCCGTCGAAAGAATTTTTCATTGAAATTGATTATCAAAAACATGTAATAAAAACATTAGTTTTATCGCAAGACTAGGATTCATAAGTTTTAATGTCAGCCAATAATAAACCAATTTATTAGAGTTTTTATGGTTTTCTTACTTTAAATCAAAAATCAATTTGAAATTATGTCGGAAATGAAACCTAATTTTTACTAAAATTTGTATTCCATTAACGAAATTATGAAATATTTTCCATCAAAAAAAATTACTTTCAGGATTCAAAAACTTATTCTGTGCTCCCAATTGAGCAAATATTTTCATTTCGGGAAATTTCGGTTCATTTTCTTCAATTATAGAAAATCGAGATTTTATACTCTTTTTAATAACATTTGACTCAATTTATTAAAGAGAAAGTCATTAAAAATAATCATTTATTTTGATAAACCCTCACGTAATCGATTTCCATAGTGGGCTTTACCCAGTGTTTGGCTTCTTCTGGAGTCACTTGTTTACCATAGGCATTTTCAGGGAAGAAAGTGCCCCCGACTGCCACATTCAGAATCCAATAGAATGGCTTATCAAATGGCGCTCCATTATGGTTGTAAGGGTTGGTTCCTTTATGTGACCACAAATTTCTGTTGATATTTTCTCGGTGATATTCCTTTCCATCGACATACCACCGAATTTCATTGTGATCCCACTCCAATCCAAATGTGTGCCAGTTTGCACTGAAATCAACATTGAAATTTTTCTCTCCGGTGCCCGAGGCTATATTATTAGGCCAATTGCCGCCATAATGAATAGTTCCCATCACAATACTGTCCCGTTCACCTCTATATTCCATGATATCAATTTCGCCACTGGCGGCCCTGGTAACAAAATATTATTGGATTTGAAATGACTAAAAAAGACCAAACCATTGCCCGTAAACACTGTTCTGAGGCATCATCCATATGGCGGGCCAAAGATGTTTGCCTTTAGGCAGTTTAGCTCTGGCTTCAAACTTTCCATAAGTCCACGCCTTCTTAGATGTAAGTCGTGCTGACGTGAAGTGTCTGTTCTGGTAAATCTCAGGTCTGGCGTGAATAACCAGGTGTCCATTCTCTACTCTCACATTTTCGCTTCGATTCTGAGTGTAATATTCGAGTTCATTATTACCCCAACCTTAACATTGGATTAAAATGACCTCAGTATCAATCAGTATCAATTTCAAGAACATTACCCCCGCCTCCAGTCTCGTAATGCCAATCGTTAACATTGAGTTTATTGCCGTTAAACTCATCTGACCATATAAGGTGCCATGCTCCTTCTGTGCCGCACAACACAGTACAGCACACAATGAGTATTGCTAACAACATATTGGTTTTCAAATTATAATAAATACAATTTGAGTCTCAAACAGAATATTCTTTAATCAGTTGTCTTCCGAATGAAATATTCAATTATTTTCCATCGATTTGTCAAAATTTTATCATTTTATACTACTTTTGATGGAAATTCTCACAAACTACTCATTCTTATCAATAATCTTTGTCAATTGCATTGATAATTATTAATTAACCAGATAATTGTTTTGAGAAGAATAATATTGGGCACAACTGTCTCCAAGGTTAAATTCAGTGATATGCCAGCAGCCAGATAAAAATCAATAATTTTTAAAAATTTCGTTAATTTTTATTATTGTCAACACTTCAATTGTGCTAGGTAAATAGTATTTAATGAGTTGATATCATAAACATTTTGCGTTCATTAATTAAAAATAATTTTATTAAAATCTTTTAGTATTTTTGCTTTAATTTAATTAAATACAAACATTAACTCATTTTTGCTGATAAACCTCAAGGTAATCAATTTCCATTGTGGCTTTTGCCCAGTTTCTCGCCTCTTCTGGGGTGACAGGTGGGCCATAAACATTACTAGGGAAGAAGTTTCCTGCCACAGCAACGTTGAGAATCTAGTGGAAAGACTTATCAAAGGGGGCTCCATTGTGGTTATAGGAATGGTTATGGTTTTCTCTGTGAGACCACATTCATCTGTTAATATTTTCTTTTTTGGTACTCTTGTTCGTTGACATACCATCGGATTTCATTGCGATCCCACTCCACTCCAAATCATCGAGTATATGTTATTAGGCCAGGAGCCATCATGGTGGATTGTACCCTAAATCATGCTGTCTCTTTCACCTCTGTATTGCATGATATCGATCTCACCATTAACTGCCCTGTGTTTCAATTTGCAAGATTCAAATGAAAAATAAGTGTTTATTTTATGCAAACCATTGTCCGTATTCGCTATTCTTAGGCATCATCCAGATAGCAGGCCACAGATTCTTGCCCTTGGGTAGTTTGGCTCTTGCTTCAAATTTTCCGTAAGTCCAATCTTTTTGGAAGTGATGGGCTAATGAGAAATGTCTTTTTTGATATTCCTCTACTTTGCCATTGATTACCAGACGTCTATTTTCTACTCTTGCATTCTCGTGACGCTGAGAGGCATAGATTTTGAGTTCATTATTACCCCAGCCTTCAGACCAATTAAACTTTCAGGTATATAAATGCAGGTATTGATAGCATACCATTTCCTCCGGTTTCATATTTCCATTCGCCATCATTGAGAAAGTTGCCATTGAACTCATCTTGCCATACTAATTGCCAGGCTCCTACACTGCCACAGAACAGGGCACAAACGAACAGTGCGATCGATAATATAATGTTGTTTTTCACTAAACAAATTGATTGTTTAAATATTGAATATTTGTTAGACTTATTCCTAAGCGAAGGTCGAATCAGAATAACTATTATTTAATGGATTTCGGAAAACAACATCAGAGATGACTATATATCAGCCAAACTAAAAAACATTTTTGATAATATCTAGCAATTTTTTCAAGTTTGTTTTGTACAACATTTATCAATTAGTGAAAATTAATTGTCAAATATTTACTCATGAGATTAAAGAATGAAATTTAGCAAGTTTTCGTTTAAAAGAGCAATTATAATTGTTTTCCTTAACTCTAACCATCATTGTAATAATGGTATAATTTTTGGTTAATTTCGAAGATTAAACTACATCTACATTGAGTAGACTTACTGATGACAGTCAAGTACTGAAATAACAACATATTATGTTTGTCTATCTGTCCCAGTGGTGGTCCACTTGTCATAATCATTAAATTCTTCACATCATTGAAAATATTTCCAAGCTATTTCAGAGAAAATGCGATATTTGTTTTCATCGATTTCTATAATTTGAGATCTAATGGATTAATTTCGGTGAAGATATCACAAAAAATTGAATTCAATAATGAAGTTATTATTTTGAGTCTTAATAGTCAGCAATAAATTGATAAAAGTTTAAATTTTTGTCACAACTACTGACTTTTGTGTGAAATTATACACATTTTTGTTCTTTCATTCCTTTGTTGAGCAAATCTCCCGGATATTAACAAAGATTGAAAACTTTGACTTTGGATTAAACGATTATTTGATTCAATTATTTTCCTAGATTAAACTTTCAATTTTTCGGAGTAAACTTCTAGAATAGAAAATATATTTAGCGGAATCGATCAAGGACATTAGAAATTGAGTTTTTTTGGTTATGAATGTGTTCTTATCAAATTATTATCTCAATCTTATTTATTAATATGCTCTATGTACTTTTATTAGAACAACAGATGAGTTTCGATTCTGTTGTCTAGCTCGACACGTGGAGACCTGTTACCCTGCACCCGACGACCTTGAGTTTTCATCATGCGAAGACCTAATGTCAAACTCCATACTTCGTGTATGCATTTGGGTGCTGGGAGTGGTAGCACTGGTCGGCAACATTTCTGTGATATTATGGCGCATAAAATACAGGATCGCTAATAAAGTGCATTCGTTTTTAATCATTAATCTGGCGCTCGGGGACCTCCTTATGGGTATCTATTTGCTAATCATAGCCGGAGTCGATGCTTACTATCGGTAATTATTTTTATGAAACAAAAAAAAGTCTTAATTCTGTGCGAAACATATTTCGAAATTATTTTGTTTAGTCATACAAATCATTAAAACAAATACCAAAACAAGAGTTTTGGGCTATTATTCAAATCCCTAAACAAATAATAGTTTTTTGTTTAAAAAACAAGAGTTAGACTGAAAACAAAAATGAGTTTAACGTTTTGCTTCAGAATTTGTTTTCTTTAAATTCTGGTAATTCTTTGCTTTCATTTAATGATTATTATTCAGGATTTTCTTCATTAACTTTGAGTAGTTTGAGAGCACTTTTTATTGTTTGAGCATTTAATTTATTTTAGTAAAACTCAATTTTCTAACCAATTCTGAACCGCTCTTTGGCTCAAATAGAAGTCAAATTGGTTTTCAAATTTGCTTTTCTTGTGTGAGTTTTTTTGCGGCAAACTTTGGGCTAAACTTATTGTAGAATTTAATTCAAACACTTGAAGGTCGAGCAGAGAAATCAATTTAATTTTCTACTTCTCAATCCGAGTCCTTTTAATGACAAATATTGATCGTTCAAAGTTGGGCTCAAAATAGATATTTCTGAGAAAACAATGAATTCATTGAATTCAATTAAACCCTATTTCTGTTATAATTATGGTGAAAATATTTACTTTATTTGCCATGGTGATTTAATTGAAAGCAAAACCCGAAACCCTTTGCTCGTAATTCCTGATAGAATCTAATAACCATTAATCTTATTCTAATCTTAAGTTCACGCAATTACTCATAAAAGTGTAATCCGAGGAAAAATTTGAGACATTATTTTCTTAATATGTTTTCGTCAGTAATGTGTTGACAAACAAATTCAATGTTAGGTTTTCAACAACTTATAGCTCCGACACATTTGAAACTATGATTAAATGGGATGCCATCAATCAATTGCAATGCTTTGATTGAAATCACATCCATTTCTAAGGAATTAATATAAAGACCGAAACTTTATTAAGACTTCATTGAGTCTCCACTCGAGACCTAATTCTTGCGTCTCTTAGGAATCAAACGAAGAGTTTTTTCGAATAACTTCGAATTAAATACCATTTCCACAAAATGTTGGTGAAGTCAATCTCTTGGTGTGAATTTCATTGAAGAATATCTCACTTGTAATCTAAGATCAATTTTCATTATGGGACTCTTCTTGTAGATTTGTTTGACTTTTCTTTACTTCTAAACATTCATTCTTTGAGTTATTGCAAAACATTTCATAGAATAGATTTCAACGAAAATTAGTTTACTCTCTGGGCTCTGTTTGGGCTCTTTTTTTATTCTGATCTTCAATGTCACAAAATGCTATTCAATTCAATGGATGTGTTTATTGGTTACCCATTTAATAAATTAGATATTTGAGCTCAGAATACATTTAATTGATTTATGAATCAAATTTTTTACTAGTTTTAGCCTTTTATAAATCGCTGCGAAATTTAGAGCCTTTTTGAAAAATGATATCAATTACGGAATTTAAATGAATTTTTTCTTTGTTTGTGAATATTCTGTGCTATTATTTACTCTGTTGTGTAAATAATTACCAGAGACTGGGAAGAAAGGAAATCAAATCAAATCACGTTTTGCAAGCATTTTATTGAACAAAAAGTTAATTAAATGGGGATTTAATTTCTGATCAATTATTTGTTGCAACAATTAATGTCTACTTAAATCAGAGTTTTTTTTAAAGGGCACAGACTTTTAGTCTATTCCGTGAATACTTCTGAGTAATTAAGGATTCAATTTTCTGCCATAATTTCATAATTCGCTAATCCGCTCATAATATTGGATTTTAGGGGCATTTACTTCATTGTTGACGCGTTCTGGCGTGAGAGCACTCTATGCCACTTCGCCGGCTTCCTGTCCACCCTTTCATCCGAGTTCTCAGTATTCACATTGACTGTCATAACATTGGATCGTTTCGTAACAATTGTATTTCCGTTGAAATTCCGGAAAATCAAGATGAAAAACGCATGTATTATAATGAGCTTACTTTGGATCGTATGTATAGCTCTGTCAGCCATCCCATTGATATCGCCGCTCTTGGAATTCAATTACTTCGACAACTTTTACGGCCGTTCAGGTGTCTGCTTAGCGCTGCACATAACACAGGAACGGCCCAACGGCTGGGAATACTCTGTATTCGTGTTTTTAGTGCTCAATTTTTTGTCGTTCACCACTATAGCCGTCGCCTACTTATGGATGTTCTTCGTCGCCAAAAACACTACAAATGCTGTCAGAACTCCAGAACATAAAATACATAACCGAATGGCCAGAAGAATGATGTTTATTGTAATGACAGACTTCTGGTGTTGGATGCCTATCATACTCCTGGGCATTATATCCTTCTACGGCGTCAAAATACCCCCACAGGTCAGCACAATAGTCCTATTCATTCAATTTTCTGCGAATAGATTTTTACAAATCGTTTTCTTTATTATTATTTTTGTTTATTTAATCATATTTTTTGTGTTTATGTGAAAGCGTATAAAAACTGGTATTTTTTGCACAAACCATTTAATACAAAAAATTGATTATATTGTCCAGGCATTCGCGTGGGTCGCTGTGTTTGTGTTACCTCTGAACGCCGCAGTCAATCCAACGCTATATACCCTGTCGACTCTGGTCTACCGGAAGCACTCTAACCCACCGACAACTGTCTCATTGAACAGAAGTTTCAAGAATCGGAACCACAACAAAGGGGTTAAAAATAATTACAAAACTAGTTTTATATGACTTCAAAACCAAATAAATTTGTTTTTACTATTGTATTGATTTTGTAAAACAAATGATTATAAAAATCTAATCCAAGTGTCAAATATTTTATATGAAAACTGAATTATTCTGTTGTCCGTCCGTTTTGTGAATCTCAAGAATCACATCCAATGATAAGCGAATGGAAAACATTTCTGTACTTAAATATTATTATAATTATTATTAATATTATAACTAAAGGGCCATAAAAACTAAAAATCATTAATTTGTTGTATTAAAACATATTTTTAAAAAATCTTTTGTTTGATTAGAATTTTATTTTTATCGTTGAAATCAAAGCCAATGTAAATAAAATATTGTTTAAACAACTCTTGGAATTTCATAATTAGTATTTGATTATCAATTGTCTATTTCACGAAAATAATTTAATGTTTTGAAGACCAGATGATTGAATAAGGGCATTGTCTGCTATTTATTATCTCAAAGTTTAATGACCTAGCTGCAATGAGTTAGAAAAGAGCTTTAGCAAGAAGAGTCTCTATAGATGCTGCTGGAGATGTGCTTTAGTCAAACTACTAGTCAAAGTACAAGTGTGAAGTAGAAAATACATTAATACAAAAGTTTATTACCTTAGTTGGAGAATTACTTTGAGTCATAATCAAGCATATTCTCGGACTCGACCGACTCATTTGAGATATAGATTCCAGAAATATCACGAATTACCCATAAATGTAAGTGCCATTTGTCACATATTTTGCCCAGAAATTGATAGACTCTAATATGATGGATGAGAACAACTCATATTTCTAATTCATTAGAAGAGAACAGAATGAGCAGTGCTTGCATTTGCTAGCACTTAGTGCTAGCTAGGTAGACGTTTTCAATGAGCTCAATGAGCATGTACAAAAACAATTTCAAATATAACATAAAGAGTTAAGATGTGAAGGAAACAAATACATTGAAACTAAATTTTATTAAGAAATTAAGTAATGAAAAAATAATATTTACATCAATGGTTATTATTATTTACAAGTTTATTATCAGGTTTAAAGTGACTAGAACATTTCACTCTCAGACAGGCATTTAGGCTATCAATTTTTAAACTAGACGAATGCTTATCTTTTCTCAATTTGAGCAGGGAGAAAAATTGCTCGCAAAGATAAGATGACCCAAACATTGATAAAATTTTAAGTGCATGGGCTTTAAATAGAGGAAAATCACCTTGCAGATCTTTCAAAAACTGCATTTTAGAATTCATCACTATTTAATTATTTCAGCTTGGTTAATATGTTGCTCAGAATTTCGAATAATTACCTTGTTTGTTTCAATTAATTGTATTTTCATTAATTACTTTATTAATTTAATCAATTGTTTTATTAATAATTAGTTTTTTAAAGAGTTTTCAAATGTTGAAAACTAGGAACTTTTTATTTACATTTACGTTACAGCTATTATGAATCTGCTGGTTTGAAAATCGTCTGATTTCAATCTTATCTAGACTTTTATCCATAAAGTATAATGTTGTTTTAGTTCCCTTGTTCATTTTTTTGCAAGCCCTGAGAATGAGTTTAGGACGAGGTTAGTAACCGAGGTCAGTCGCTACCAATAATTCGTTTCTCATACAACTTTTGACATTAAAACTAATCTGAATTACAAACTTTGACTCAATATTTTAGGCAACGACTCATCAATACATTTAAGTGATTATTACGTAAATAAATGTCTGATTTCATTGTATTCAGACATTTGTTATATAAATATTTGTCTGCATTTGTGCCGAAATAATGGATCCTTTCATAAGATTACAAAAGCAATGACTGGAATAAAACTTAATCATTAATACAGAGATGAGTTTTTTTCAAAGTTTGCAGTTGAGATGATCTGTGAACTTTTAATTAGCTTGAGCAACGTTAGTAGAGACTTTCATCGGTGACTTTGCGCCTCAATTAGCTATAACTCAATTTGAAGACTGAAATCTAGCGTTCAGTTTATTTAATGTTTTTGTTTTATTGCCTTTTCTTTACAATTCAATTGAATCCGAAAATAATGCGAAAGATTTAGTTTAACGGCAATAATAACGATGTTTTCCTACTCTCAGACTCTTTTCAAACAATAAATCGGCTCTAATTCACGGCTGGATTTCCTTCGCTAAAGAGATTTACGTCGCTTTGAAAGAGATCACTGACGACCACCCAATTGAACCTTTACTTTCAGATGAAAGAGGATATAAGCAAGGTGAGCAAATTGTAATTTATTGATCCAATAGTTGGAAAAGCCAGTTCCATTACAGCTATGATGATCTACTGTATTGTTCACAGAATGTTCAAGATTATCTCCGCAAAATTTAATGCTAACTATTCACCAATAAAAGCATTTTCAAATAATCTGGATTATTTTGGAGAAAATAAACAAGTGTATAAATATAATATAGATTGAAACAGAAATTTAAATTATTTGAATTGAAAATAGAATTTCATTGAAACAAAAGCCCATAAAAAAGACAAAATCCAATTAAGTGGAAAATTTTGGGTATTTTCAATGAAAGTAAATGAAAGTCTTTTATTAATCAAATGAGAAAACGATGAGTCAATTAACGGTTTATATCTTCAAAATCTTATTGTTTTGAGGCATTTGTTACGAAACAAAACAAATCAAAATAGATTCAAAATTTAAGAGAATGCACTGAAAATAGATTTTATCCGACAAGTGATAGGTTTCTAAATCAGCGCTCAGTAGTGATGGACAAAAGAAAGTTTTTCGAGAAATATTTCTAGAAAATTTCTCAGAGATAATTTCTCGTGTCTTAAAAAGTATGATGAATAAAGTCGAATCTTTGTTTGAGCGCTAGACTTCAAAATGAAAATTTGTCAACCATAAATTACGTGTGAAAATGTTACACGAAGTCTGAGTTTTTTATAAATGATTGATTCAACACATGCGCAGAACAATACTAGGTAAAATTTTGATAAGTGGACCTCACATATGGAAATTTTTCAAACAATTACGTGAAAATGATACTAAATATAACTGATAATTGGTTATATTGTTTTTGATTGGTTAATTAAAATAGCGAAAACGAAAAATAAGTCAAATTTATGAATGAATTCAATGTAAGGCCCATGTTATTCAATTAGAAATAGTGCTTATCATTGAATCTAATGGGAGGCCCATGTTATTCAATGAGAAATAGTGCTTATCATTGAATCTAATGGGAGGCCCATGTTATTCAATGAGAAATAGTGCTTATCATTGAATCCAATGGAAGGCCCATGTTATTCAATTTTAGTGTGGGCCTCCCATAGACGAGAAACTTTCTCGTTAATATTGATAATTTCTATTAATAATCCGAAAAAAGATAATTTCTTTATGTCCAACACTAGCGCTCAGTCTGACATCCATTCAATTGAATTTTGTGCTAATCTAATGAAGAGCTAAGTGTTTCAC
>JAQFXL010001141.1:0-13759 GCA_034693445.1 Edwardzetes edwardsi | reverse complement strand
TTTGACGGATAGTTTGACGAGTTTTCAGAACGATTGGAGCGTTAAGTTTATATACCTTATCCTTTGACTCTTTAAGTTCATTGCCATCTCATTAGACATTTCCTTTACTTTCCTTTAGTTTAAGGAAATAACTTTTTGGGATTTTTTCGCTACAATTTTCAGTCAAATCAATGCAATTACTTTTTGTCCAAACCTATTGTGATCTACAAAATTCGGTGTAATTTTGTTGAATCAAACCAGTGATGACTGGGTATGAAGTAATGCATTGAAGGATAAGTTCTGCCTATAATTTCCCACTGGGGTTAGCTATTGAGGTAAACATATTAACTGAACATTTCGATAAATATGACTAACTTTTGCTGATTTGTTGAGTAGTTCTTGAATTGGAATAATTGCTTTGCTTTACTTCAGGCCCCTTATGGCCATCACTGACTCTTGAACTCAAACCAGTATTGAATTTCTCTTATTCTGTTTGAAATGATTATTAAAGAAATGTTTAGTCTATTGTCATATTTCAATGTCAGCCAACAATAAAGTTTGCATTTCCTTTAGATCTAAAATATTGCACCAAATCTAAAGTGAATCTAAAAATCAAATTATTTTTTGTGCGGAAACACAATCCGGAGTTGAGACACGAATTTCCGATTGGAAACCAAAATAATTTCTAAAATTGCTTTTGAAAGTCAAATACATTTTATCTGAGTTTTGGCGAATATTTTGTGATAAAGACTAATAAAAATCAAAAATACTATTTACTGAACATTAAGTTTATTTTTATGGCCAAAAATTTTAATAAAAATTCTGTTTTTGAGTTCTTTGCGGTGAAAGAATTTTTTAATAAAAAAACTCATTGAATATAAGCACTCGAATGGATATCTAAACTTATTCTGTGCAAAATATTCTGTTGTCTGTCTCCATAATGCATTGAATTATTGTCGTTATATTAAACGACTTCGATTAGGAAAACTATTTTATTCGGAATCCAAAATTAAATTATACTTTTGGATGTCTGTACGACTGAACCCAGATATCAGGTCTTATCACTAGAATCATATCCAAGGCTTTTAATAAAACACTTATCGAAATATATTTTTCATTAAATGTTCATTTATTTCAACGATTAAATGGTCGATAATTTCATCAGTTTTTCCAAATGATTGAAGTTTTCATTAGTGACTAAAAAACAATTTTATATTGCATTTGAAAATCTCTAAAACTTGAATTTAGTCGCAATTAAATACTAGGAATCAGATAATTATTTTTGGATTCTTAATGTTTTCAATCAAAGTTCAAAAGGAGTTATCGATGTTTCAGATAAAATATATTTCAGTCTTAACTTAACTAATTTTTGCAATAAATCTGACATTTATTTCAATGACAACTCTTTGAAGCAATCATTTCGTGGTTTCAAAAGAATTTTAATTAATTTCAAAGTTAATGATATCTCGAAATGATTTCAGAGTTTAGTTAAGTTTTATCGAAAACTTTTTTAATGATTTCAATAATTTACAAAAATTTCGATACAATTTTCAGATATAATTAATTTACATTTGATTTGTAATCGCAAACAATGTTTTAATTTACAATTGAAGACACTTTGAGAGCCAATCTGTTTGTTTGAATGTCAGCAGAGAAGAGCTGAGTAGTCAACTCAGAATTACTTCTATCAACTAGTTCAATTTAAATGATGATTGTGAGTGAAAATCACATTAAGTGTTGCAATGATTTCAATGAGAAATGATTTGGAAAAATGTATTATATTTTACATTATTATATAAGACTTATATATTATAAGTAATACAATATTTATGAAAAGGATTTATTTCATTAATTGCCTGAAAATGGGACCGAAAAATAAAAATTTAATTCCCGAAAATGATGTGAAAGCTTTAATCCCATAATCTCTCTCTCTCTCTCTCTCTCTCTCTCTCTCTCTCTCTCTCTCTCTCTCACTCTCTCTCGCTCTCTCTCTCTCTCTCTCTCTCACCCTCCCTCTCCCTCCCTCTCCCTCTCCCTCCCTCTCTCAGTTTACACATATTTCGATTCATTAATTATTCTTTAGTTGATTATAGAATAGAATTTTATTATAGAGAGTGAAAACACATATTTAGGAAATTTAAGGTTAAATTATTAACGACTCAATACTTTATTACATTAAAGGCTTTCGTTTTGATGAAAGTTTTCATTTGCATTATTTATTTCCTAAAGAATATATCGTTTGTGCAGTAATTGTATCATTGGATTGGATTTCGTCTCTAAAGTGACGAAAGGTCTGACATAATAAGTGCTAAGGAAGTGCTCTTTTCAATCAAAAGTGAATCTTCTGAAAAGTGAGGTTTTAGTCAAAAACAATTAATTATTGATAAGTATTTTCACTGAAAGTCTTATCTTTCAATTGTTTTATTCATTAGAAGAGATATCCTATACGTCATAATCTTATGTAATAATTAATAATAATTTCGAAACTAATCAAAAACTAATAAAAATGGTTACATAATAACAGTTGAATAAAATTTGGGAAACATTACAATTCTATATCATATTATATGCATTCATTAAAATATATTTTTAGACTTTTCTGGGAATTCAATAAACAATTATATGACTATTTTTGGGAAAACTCATAATTTTGAGCTCAAGTTTACATAGAATTTGTGTGCATTTACTCATTTGTCGGTATATTCTGGTCTACCAGTCCTCGCGAGACGTCTCAGTAATAAAAATCCTATTAATTGAAATGCCATTCAATTTATATAATTTGCTATTTATTTAAATGTAATTCAATATAATATATCAAATGTTTCATTGAAAACGGTATGAATCATAAGACGAGACATACGATTATGTTCTCAGAATAGCCACAGAATATGATGTCTTTGTCTTTGGGACCGAAACCCACTCAGAAATCAATAGGTTTTCTGGGATTCAATAGAAATGTTTGGCAATAAGTTATTTGAGTGAAGATTTTGTTTACGATTGCGATCACTATTAATAGCCATATCAGAGGTATTAAAGCTATTAATAGTGTTATCGATTGGAATCATTCTGTGCGACGACTGATCGCAATAACCATTTGTGTTGACATCACCCGAGGGTCTAATCATTTGCATTATTGAGTTTCGGTTTCTTCGCGCGATTCCGATTGCAATTATGAACGCAATGAGAAACGCAAAAACCAATAACAAAGTGATGTAATCCAAGGATGACTCAGTTGTTTGCGGCGCCGTTTCGGACACCGTTTGGGGCACTACTTTCTCGACAACCATGGAGTCGATTACACACTGAGGCATACCATTGTAGCTAAACTTATCAGGTGTATAGCCGGCGCCACACATACATTGGTTGTCAATACACCAAGAATATTCTTCTGAATATTGACATTCCTCCCTACCGGAGCACATTTCCCCCAGATATTTACCTTGAACGCAATGACCGATCACTGAAGAGAAGACATACGTGAGTTCGCAAATGCACTGATGGGTTGTTGTATTGCAAACACTGTTGGGTTGTAGACACTGTGAGTCCTCTTCACAACTTTGACCGATTGTTTTGCGCCGTTCGCAGACATTCTTCTTATTAGCGAAGTGTGTTTGGGGACAAACACACACTCCTTCGGGAGAGAGCGGCACATCTGGTTTAACCCAGAACTTAATGTTTGATGACAACAATTCTGTTGTATTACTCAAACATTTTGATCCGTTGAGACATTGGGTGGATGTGACGCATGACTCAGACAATGCCTTTGACTTAAGGCAGAAACGATCGGCGAGACTGACATCGAAATCGGGCCGACATTCACATTGATTGCTGGTCTGATTGCAAACAGAGCCGACACTATCCTCACAACCAGAAGAATACTTGTTTAGATCACAACTTATTCTGCAATTGACAGACACTATGTATAAAAGTAAGCTCAAAGAAGCGGACAATAGTGGGATGAGTTGGTGTACACTCATCGTTGCGTTTGTGGTCGATGGCAGGGCACCGATGGCAGCGCTCACCTAAACTCATAGTACACTTCTTTGGCTTCTTTGGATGACTTTTACACGCCATCACAATTGACCACACCTTCTAGTTATGCTTTGATAATTCATGAACTCAACAGTAAACTTGTTTTCATAGTTGGTATCCAAGGGTAACATTGCGTTATTCTGTTCTCTAGTATAGACTCGCAGTTAAACTGTAAGCAAGACTTCTAATGCACTTCTCATACACTCATATACTCTCTGTTTTGTAATATATTTTCTTGTTTTCTAATATCAACTTTTAAATGAGAATTTTTACGGCAATGACTTTGGACTATAAAAACCCACTCTTTTCAGACCAATTGTTTCCTACGATGCGCTCCAAACATACAAATAATTGTCTCCTATTTTCCGCTGCTTTTATTGATTTTAAAACAAACTTTTTTAATGTATTTTTCAATTGACTCGTGAAATATAAACCCTATTTAGATAAGGCATTAATCGCTATTCACGACTGGCTGTCCTCTAATCACTGCATTTTTTCCAGCAATTGCGGACAAAAAATCTACATTTTCCTGATTGAGATTCAAATAACTTGATATAAATTATAAATGACTTTTATATCGAACCCATTATTGATATTCTTTCTCACGAAATGTTATATCAATTCGCAGTCTATTTATTAAATGGGTTTTTATTTTTACGAATAAACAACGAAAATGAAGAGAATTTTTTAATTAGATATTTCGTAAAACTATAGAAAGTTATAACAAAAATACATTCATTTATATTCTGATAAATGGTTGGAAATCATGTGAAATATAGCATTCAGTAAATATATACCAGGGTATAAATTTAAAGAATTTAAAATACCTAATAATTCCTTTTGTGAAATAATTTATTGTGTAATAAATTTTGATATAAAATGTGTTTTGAAAATAATATGTTTGAGTAAAATAGCATTCATTACATAATTCATAGCATTTATTTGACAAAGAAGTTATAATTCCAGGCCTTAAGTATACCTGAGATTACATTTGATCGCCAACTTTGAGGCCAAACATTACTATCGGAATAAATGTTTAGATAAGACAACAATTATTTAATTGCAACCAACAATTTGCTCGATCATTACAATCAAAACTGTGGGACAGATAACTGCATTTTGATTCAAATTTCAAAAAATCAATTATTAAACAAAATAATGAAAAAAATAGAAAAAAAATTAACGAATTAAAAGATTTGATATCAGATTTCAAATCTAATGAATTACAAGGAAATAAACGATTAAAACATTTTTACAATAAAAATCAAATAAATTTTTGTGAAAACTTTTACATCAAATGACTTCAAATGAGAATCAATTATATAATAAATTCGACGAAAACTTCTACGAAATTAAATATTAAAACAAATTATTTTCAAATAAAAAAGACGTTTTTATGAAATAAAACATAGAAACAAAATGAAAAAACTATAATAATAACAAAAACTAAACTTGTTTATTCTATTAGAAAATATGTGCACCAGTTTTGGCAAATATTTTGTATCATTTGTATGAATGAGTGACTTCTCGATCGAAACTATCGATAAAAACAAACTTTTTTAAGGTTAAGAATATTGTGTCACATATTATATGGCATACAATACATAAGACTGTATTATATACCCATTGAAAAGGTAAGGAAATAGAGAATAATTCATAAAAGCCTTTATTATTATAGAAAAGCTTAAATATCGGCGATGTTTGCCTCGACTCTAATAAAATTGTTGCAAAGAATATATAATAATACTGTTGTCTAACGAAGAAGTATTAAAAGAGAAAAATATTGTTTTTATATAACTATGCGTTTGAATAGCGTGATAGTAAACATGCAATAATAAAGGTAAGAGCACAGGCAGGTCTAGCCTACGAATATTTCCGACAGATATAATTCGTTTGGAAATAAGCGTTAACTTTGAATAGACTGACAATAAATAGAGTGATAGGAATGTAAATCAATTTAATTAAAGTCTGTTATTATTTGAACAATAGTTTTAAAAATTGACACTTAATTACAAGTTATGGTATATTTGGGACGAGAAATATAATTTTGTCGTTTAGATTGAACTGTACAACCTTGCTCAAATTGAGTTTATTATTACTACTCAGACTTTTTGCTGTTCTTTATTCTGTCCTTTAATCCGGATTCTGTGGAATTGCTTTTGTTATTGGATTTGACTTTTCGTACTCTTTTGATCAGTTGTTTTTGTGGCACTGTCTGACTCTCGGCAAAGAGTAATCCATGACCACCGGAATGGTATAGATCTGAATCGATAGAGTGATAGTTGAGTGGCGCCGGTATTTGCTGTTTCAGTGGTATTTCATATTTATTGATTGGATTATACGGTGTCTCCAAATATTTTTTATGTGTCGGCACACGATATAAATCAGCATTAATTCCATATTTGAGAACAGATGAGTGACAGTCGACATTATACCACCAGTCGCATACCCGGGTCTTCTGGTTAAACAAAGTGCCGTTAGAGCACAGGAATCGATCGTGACGTCCATCCAATTGACAGTAATGCCAGACCTAATGTCAGACACGATATTATGTCAATTAATATTGAATCAGAACTCAAGACAATTGATAGTAATTTGAGGCTAAATGTGCGGCAAAACTATAGAATCAAATGTAATATCAATTTGATTGCAATAATAATAATCTTAACGTAAATAACAATATTTCATGAGTTCTAATGATTTATTGAAAGGTATAACAAATCTATTAGTTTTGTTCGCAATTGTGTTGAAAGGCATTCAATTTTTCTCTGATTTGCTTTTTTTCGTTCAATTATTTGTATTAAAAATTATTTTTCCATTTGTTTGAGCAGTTGATGGCGTGATTTCAATTCAAAGTCGGGAACCAGTATTAGGAGCGGACTCTGTATGTGTGAGTTCGCCCACTCGACAGCTCTGTTATCAAAAAAAATTTGCTCTAATGTAGGAGAAAAACCACTTTTACTCTCATTCAGTGCACATTTCGAGCTTTTCTTTTGAAAAATTCGTGACTTACAGAAGTGCTGATAATATGCAACTAAACTATGAAATAATTTATCTCAACTCATATTCATATTTAACCGTCATTTGGCTTTTCCTTCCTCTGCATTGCATTACATTTTGCGTTTAACATTCATACAGACGCCGTTCTCTCTGCCAGACTTGCACTGTACAGTCCTTCCTAATGACTGACCTATTCTTGACGGCGCACCTACTCCTCTAATGAATGAGTACCTGGGTCAATCAAAAGAGTAAAATACTTTCGATTTCAAAACACGAGTCGGTATTATTAAAACTGATAAAATCAAAGCCAAAAACTAATGATAAATACCTTATTTTCTCAGATCTTTATCTTAACACTTGGCTCATAGCTTGCGATTACTTTACGTTTAACTGAAATTTTGCGTTTCCTTTGATATTGAATTTATTGCCGAAACTTTTATGTAATTATTTATTAGAAAAGGATTTAAGTTTCAAACCAATAGCTCTAATGCTAACCGAAAACTAAATATAGAATGAAATGAATCGAAACTAAGGAAACTTTTTTCATAAATTTTTTACATTTGAATTAATTATATGAATATTTATGAATAAATATGAGTCTAATGTTTAGACTCTAATCTAACCTAAAAATAATGATAATTATAATATTTTCTTTCGAACCAATATTTATGTATTATTTATAAAATTGAAAAAATAAAGAAAACTTTTGAGACAAGCCTTCTATTCATTAAAAACAACTTTTTTTTGTTCAAAATTTGAAGACTGTCTTATTCACAGCATATATGGAAAGATAGGAATCGCTGTCAGAAGTGATTAACCAGAAACTGTTCTTCAGAATAAGCAAAAAAAGAAGATAAATCTTTTTCTTTGGTTTTATTGTTGTGTTTCTTGTACTGAATTGGAAATATTCGGAACATTTTTCTCTTTTTTGTTATTCATTGGACTAAACATAGACTTCAATCAAATTTATTGTTGTATTAAAAACTTTTGTCTATCTTTTCTTGTTTTTCGTGGGAATCGATTTCCTGAGAATTCACTATTGAATTAAACCTCCTTTTAGTTCATTTACGACTCTTCCGATCGATTAATAGCAGTCAGTATTTCAGAGACAACTGTTTAGAAGTCAATACTTAATTAGAATTTGTTTTCAATCGTAAACTGAACTAAAATTTGATGATTTTGTCGTTGGAATCGATTTAATCAAAAATTAATCACTCGATTCGTATAATTTGTTTTTAATGAATACTGTTTTCTATAATGACTGACAAAAAGGACAACAAAAGCAATATTACTATCGATTACTTCAATCAACAGTCAAAAGAAAAAGTGAAGAAAAAATTCAATTAATAGAAAGAGAGGACAGAAATCAATAAACAAGTCGTTGCCTTCAATCAGTCGCACAAAACTAATGGCAACAATCAGAGAGAAAATAGCCGACAATTTCTGTTATCACTAGAAAGCAATTGTAATGTTTTGCTTACCTGACAGCCGGCCTCAATGTCGGCAAAGAACCCAGGTTGATGGGGCTGACACTTGAAGTGTGTGTAAGGGGGCGACGAATAGATAGGATAGTCTTTCCATGGTTTGCCAGGAATACCAGGAATGTAATCCAGATGTGAATGTCTGGAATATACTGAGCGCCCGGAATGCAAAGGCTGTAGTTCTTGTAATTCATATTTATTGTGACCATAACTTTTGAGACGAGGGCTAATGTGTTGTTCGACATTTGTTGAATAACCAGTCAGTCCAATTTGTTTGACCGGTGCTGAAGAATACGGGGCTCCCCTTTCAATGGATATGGGCTGTGCGTGAACTATGTACTCCTCATCACTAGTTTCGGGTTTTAGCTGAGAGAATGCTTGCATTGGTAACGCCGGCTGTAGTGGCGAATAACCCTTCAACTGGTCTTTGGGGTCGTCCTTATAGATAGGAAGCTCAGAGCCATAATGTTTAGGGACTCTCTGCGCGCCATAAAGCGATTTGGATGTCAAGCCATGATTGTCTGAGCCGTCTGTTAAGATAATTTGCTCATTCATAGGCAATGCTTGTTTCAAGCCTGATGTCAGTGCTTGCAACTCATGTAAAGTATGTTCCTCTGCAATCACTTTCGGATAATGTGTTTGCACTTCAATCGGCGCTAAAGCGTATTCATAGGTCCGAATACTTTCCTGTTTTTCATATCAAAAGATAAGTTCATATAATTTCAAAGTGAAGAAAGTGGTGACAAAAAAACCTTTTAGGGAACAAATTATAGATAATAACCACTAAAATGACTTTGAATTGCAATTTCAGACACCATTTCGTGATTACTTGGAATTTATTTGTTTCAATAAAATGTCAGAAATTCAACAAAAAATGTTTAATTGACTTAACATTACATTAGATTTGAATAATGAGTAAATGAATGGATAAAACAAATTGAAAAGAAGTTTTCTGATTATATTCGCAGACAATTTCATAATGAACTCGATTAGAGTGAGGCCTGACTTTGTTTTTCAAACTGAATTACAGACAAAATTTGTATTAAAAGTTAAATTATCTTTCATTTAGTGGAAGAAAAGACGAAATTATTCTTTCATAAAAAATAATAAATTCAAGCATTAAATAGCTCTTGAATATATTGATCTAGTAACCATAAATTCAAGTCAATCGATTTTGGAGAACAATGGTACTTTTGACAAATAAGGCTAACCGTATGTTTTTCAATCGATTCACAACTTCGTAATTTGAATTAAATGCCTGGATCACAATATGATACTTTCAATTGGATTAATTAATTACTTGGAATTTGGGAGTGAATTGAATGTAATTTATTATAAGAGAGAAATTAATCCTCAATTAAAAAGGAGTGAAAAACTAAAGCATTTAGTTTTCGTTGACTTTTCATCACATTTTTCAATTGAAATTGAAATTAATTTAAATATTCTAATAAATCAAAAACAAATTATTCTGGTTTAGTCTCAGACAATATGTTGAGAGATATTTAGTATTAAACAATATTTTTGCCGAAATGATAGCAAATAATTAGAATAAAATGATTAATAAGTGATTAATAAAACTGTTTTTTCAAAACATTTTGGCGTTAATACAGAATATATTTTGTGAGAAAAAATTAATAAATTTTATCCTTTGCTCAAAACAATACTGTTTTGCAAATGTTTTAATAGTCTTGACTTACGTTTAATTTTAATGGCTATTAAAAGCCAGAGTAAAAAATTGCTTGAATTTAATGATCTTTGAATTGAAAGTTGTTATTAAATCGGAAGAAAAATAGCAAAACAAGTCAGGGCTAGAATTTGATTAAATACTTTATGCGGTTTAGGATATGCTGTTCCCTCTGACATACCATTTAAAAGGTAATTCACTGATTTATTATTAAATCTAAACATAGATTTCTATTACTGTATCAACAAATTGAATGCATTTCAATGAGAAATGATTTCTCTAGTCATGTATTCAGACAATCAAACAGTTTTACTCTAAATTTCGCTGAAAAAATCTGAGTTGAGTTCAAGTAAAGTCGTTTAATCACTAAACCCCCGATGTTTTGATTGATTATCAGTGATTATCACTTTTGTGGTATTTTTTCCTCTTATCTATTCACTGATAATCTGATTATTTGTTAAACTCATCGATAAAATATTCAAATTAAAGGCCTTTGAATGAAAATCTAGTTTTTTTTGTCGTACAAACTAGTGATCTATTGCTTACATGAGTGTCGAGATCTTTCGTCTTGGATTTGATGGACTCCTTATTTGTTGAATTGGTTTTTTGAACAATTTTAGAGATTCTTTGACCGAATTCTTCCTCAGAGTTGACAAAACAAATCGCTTTTTGAAAGGAAAGAAATACAAATTTTAATTAAATGTTTGAGACTTTGGAAAAAATTTAATTCAATTGAAAAGTGGAAAGAAATTCATCACAACTTAAGACTGAATTTCATCCCAAAAATTGAATACAAATTTTGGACTTAAAGTTAGAAAATGTTGGAAAAGAGTTAATAAAACTTACAAATTATCATAAAAACAACGAAGACTTTCATTTTAAACAACAATTTGGTGTAAATAATAACATGAGTTTCACAAAAGAGTAAAATTTAAATTTTCAAATAAATTTTTAAAACAATTTGAAAGCAATAGAAAACAATCGCAACGAAAATGAAAGCAATGATTCGGTTGTCGACTATTTTGAAGATAACTTTCTCTTCAGAAGTCAATCACAAGTTTTCAAATTTATTGCTTACAAACGGATAAAATACTTTCTTCAAAGTGTATCGCAATAATAACCGAGAGAACAATTCACAAGATTATAGTTCATAGTTATAGTTAACTCGTTTATGGAAAGACATTAACTAAAGGCATAGTGAGAGTGAAAATGGATTTTAATAAAAGGAATTGTTGTTATTCTCAATTCACTTTTCATAAGAGACCCTCCCATCTGAGTAATAATAACCGATATTTCGTTATTAGCTTAAGATATGTTCAATGAATGAATGCATGGACTCAAGTCTTGCCCCCACTTTGAATACGAGTTTTTTCATTACAAATATGCTGTTCCCTCAATAGAATAGTTAAAACTCGAAATAAAAGAGTGCAAATGTAGAGCACTTTTTGCTCTGGTGTTTGGCTCGCCTTTTCTTCTTCTTATTTGCCTTCAATTCACTGAATTTACTTTTTCGCTCATTTTTGAGGTTTGGTTTTCTGTCGAAACTCTTTTTCTTCTCATTTAAGACTAATTTTTGTTTAAAATAACGATAAAGTGCTTAAATATTTTCGTTATTTCTCTTTCTTTTCTCAATTGTAAGACTCTATTCGTTAGCCAAACATCTAATCCGCCCTCCATTTATGGGATAGATTATGCGATTTCCATGTCTTAATAGATTACATATCCTTTTTCATTAGGTGTTTGTTCACAACTAACCGTATTAAACATTTGCTCCGAATATTGTACAGAAAATTATGTATATTTAAAATATCAGTTCCGCTGATAAACACAAATGAGTTCTGACTTTCACTTCGAGATTCTAATCACAGAATTCATTAACAATTAAATATCGAATTATGAATAATAAGAGTTTAATATTCAACACTTCTAATGAAAGGGAAAGTCGTTTTTGTCAAATTCATGTACTGATCATTGGCCGGAATCTCGATCACTGATATTAATTATGTAATTTAGGCCTAGATTTGGGTAATTAGCGCACAAGGAGTTGTCTGTCAATTGCTTTATTAGTATTTTATTAATAATAATCAGCGATAAAATGTATTATTCTATTGAATTGTGAAGTAATTGCTTTACAATCGATACAATCAATCAATAAATATAAAGGCTTTCCCTCATTGTTTAATCATTAATTAATTACCAAGGGGGTAAGTTTGATTAAAACTGGGATTAATGAATTCATTTTGCATTCAAATTTATAAGTTAAAAGATGAAGTTCGGCTTAAAAACATCAAGTTAAGGTTTTATTCAAATGTAAAATGTGTTTTCTGAACTAATCTATTAGAAATCACTCATAACATTCATGGAATTCCAAATGAGCTCGGACCTTTATGTTGCGCTTGATTTGCGCAAAAAGTAAATTATTGTTTCGACAGAAAACTAATTGAAAACTAATTAATCATAAATTTTATACAAACATATCATTCAATTGAAAACTTAAAACATTAAAAATAAGAAAATTATTGATTCGTTTCTCAATTAATTGTTTGTCTCTTATCTCAAAAATATCGCTTAAATTAATTTTCTTATTATTATTGAATTTCTTATTATTTTCTAATAAGTTATTGACTAAAATGAGTCGAACAATAAAATTAATGTTATTTTCTGTCAGTTTTGCTTTGAATTCAAACTTTTCAAAGACTTTTTGATGTTTTGTCTTCTTTTTAATTAATTTTTTCCTTAAAAGCATTTGTAAATCAAATCTATCGATTTGTGGGAGAATTGCATATAATTTTGTGTAACAAATATTAAGATCAAAACGAAGAAAACATTTTTTATTACCACTGAAGTCGTGTAGGAATGTATTTATTCCCATTGTATATAAGGTATTAACAAATCCTAACATATTTTAAAAGAAATTAGTTTTCAAATTGACACAAGATTTCAGTCATTCAATAGAAACAATGTTAGGATTGTTTACACATTCAATTCAATTATCTTTTTTGGTACAGAATTTGTAGGATTAATATTAGATAAAGTGAACAATAATTGGATTTTAGGCAATGTTTGCTTAACTAATCCGGATGTCTAATAGATCATATGATGTCGACATTTACTTGAATTTCTAACAACTTTTTTTTGTTAGAACCTTTTTTTCCTTGAGAATAATTGGCTTTGATTTGACATAATGTGAGAATTTCTCTCCGAACAGAAGTTCAGAAGTGAAGCGCTTTTTAGGCCCCAATTTGTAAAGAAGTGGACGTCAGCGCTGACTCAGAACTAAAGATTTTGGAGAACTCTCTCCTAAATCAACATTTCTTAACACAGTTTTTAGATTTCTTTTGAAAAGTCAGTGAAAGGACCAAAATTAGATTCGTTGACAAAAAGACCGTGAAATTAGATGAAGAAGTTTTGGAGACAAATCAGATCTTTTAATGAGTGAATGGTTACTATAAATAGTTGCCTTCCATTTATCATCCGTTCCGTTAATTTCCAGAAGAATCTCAAGGATTTCAATCAAACAATGAGTTCAACCCTTTCCACAAATTGAAATTAAATTGAACACAAATTTCAACAATATGTCACT
>JAQFXL010001140.1:0-13765 GCA_034693445.1 Edwardzetes edwardsi | reverse complement strand
GAATGGTTTAACACTTGATTTGAAATAAAACTAATAATTGTTTGTATTTATCGATAATTAGTTTTGATTTTAAAATCTGTTTCTTTTGAACTCATTTTGATTTTTGAATTGTAATCACAAATAGATTTCGATTAAAGTATTTCTCAAATAATGTCATGAGAATTGACTTGAAGTTTGCCAAATGATCATGGTAATTTTGAAGCACCAAGCATTAAATTAGATTAGATTTTTAAAAATCAAAACTGCATTAGATTTTGTTTATTCGGTTTTATTCAAACCCTTTGCCTCTGATTCGCATTGAACTTGGAATTTTGTTTGGAATGAGCCTGGTCATTGAAAACCATTGAACAAGATCTGAATCCATGAGAAACTTTTCAACTTGCTCAAAAAGCTCTTCATTTACTTGAATGTGTGACATTGCAAAGCAAAGTATGTGCCTGTACCTCCTGAGTCTTCAACATGACACAGCAATAACTGTCCTTTGCAAAAGTGTCACCAACTAATCTAGCAACTAATTGTATTTGTGATTGTCAGTCAACTATTTGTCAAAGAAATCAATCGACTTTTAAAGGCCTCCATCTGTGGGACAAATAATATCAACACATGTTTTCAAATCAGACTCTACTCGTCATAAGTTGGCCGACAGATGGAGTCCTTTATGTTTGTTTACAAAATATATTTAACGGGTATTTAAATAATTGATATCTTCATCGATGAACTGAAAACTTGACGCCAATTATGTGTCCACTTATTCATCAATTTTTGTGACAATTCTTTAATTAATACTTTGAATATTATTTCAGAAATTATTTATATAAACGTTTCAATCGATTCATTCAATAAAATGTATTTTATTTTAAATTAAATCAAATATTTAATGAAATTTTGGTAATAAAATGAATTTCAATTAAAACGACAACTCTTTCGATGTTTTTCTTTATTTCTCCTGGAATTAAACAGACATATATCAGGTGAAAAGCAATTTAAATTTATCAAGATCACTTAGATGGAGTAAATTAGCTAAATTTGATTTAATAGTTAGGGGTTTCGATAATCATCTCTAATGTCTTCAAACCAATTCAATAATGAAAGCCATCTGTGATTTGAGTCAATATGTCGGCTAAACTCAAAAGTAATATCACTTTATTTGTTTTGATCGCAGCTTTAAATCCTTTACTAATTGAGTGTTCACTCAGTCAACAATTCAACGGTTGTTTTCTCTTATGTTTGACTCGTTTTCCCGCTAATCGAGTCCAACGGCGCGCCTGTACTGCAGATTGTAAACAAGAAGACAGATCTAATTCTAATCAAAGCTCTACAGAAAGCCATCAAAATGATCTAGAACAGAAAGAAGATTCCACAGAAACTTCGCCAGAGATTCCTCAAGGATCTATTCAGCCTAGATCTAGGTCTAGGCCTAGGTCTAGATCAAGTGAGTCGACGACAATCAAAAATTATGGATCACTTGATTACATCAATTTAGGGGAATTTAAGATTGTCCAGGACAATCATCACGATTATCAGTCTGAGCCCACATTCCCAACTGTGCCTCAACCAGACCACTGTGGCTTCAAATCGATCAAGGATATGAACAAAGCGAAAATATTGGGCGGAAGTGGTTTGGGAAGGGTTGTTGGCGGTAATGGGCTTTTAAATGAGTTAGGATCCTATCCATCACCATGCTTGTTTCAAAATTTCTAGGCTTGGATGCAGAACCTCATGAATTTCCCTGGGTTGTTTCAATTCAGTATTTCAAAACTAAGGCTGACAACGAATCCGTGCATTTTTGCGGCGGTGCCATAATTACCAAGAATTATATCATAACAGCCGCGCACTGTATGGACCGGTAGTTTACTTACAATTCATAAGTGACTTGAAATAAGGTTTTCCTTGATTTTCATAATAAGGTTTATCGACAAACAGAAGACTCTGGTAATAAAAATAGGAGTCAACAGTCTTAAGCAGAAATCTGCACAGCATATTGTCGCCTCGCAAGTCATAGTTCACGAGGGATGGGATTCGAGTCGACAACTTAATGACATTTCACTCATACGGGTCAGTCCTGACATTAAATTCACGAAAACAGAGACGGGTAAGTTTGAAGTGAACGCCTTATGTCTGCCCAACGATCCCTCCGAACCAAATGGCAATGGAGTGTTAGCCGGTTGGGGAGAAGAGGCCTACAAGACAGGAGTTGCTGCGGAGTGGCTCCAAAAAGTGACAGTTCCTTTTGTAGAGAGAGATCAATGCCATAATGTATACAAAGCGTATTTAGCAAGAGTTTCACCAAACTCAAAAGTCAAGGTCCTGCGCAGTCATGTCTGTGCCGGTGGTAAAGGGGGTGAAGATGCATGCAGGGTCAGTTATTTCCCAATAAAATTAACAAGTAACAATTGTTTGAAAAGTATCAACTATTAAATGATAGGGTGATTCCGGTGGTGCTATTATGCAGTCCAAAGGCCGTCAGTCATTTCATATTGGTATTGTCTCATTCAGTGTGCCCTGTGCTATCAAAGACTTGCCTACAATTTACAGCAGTGTCGTTCATTTCATTGATTGGATTTACAAAAATGTAGTAGATCATTAAACATATCAGTTATCAAGCTGAGTCTTTACTTGACTTAACATGGATTTAAATAAAACGTTTATTTATAAATATTTATTCCTTGCTCAATTATTTTAGGTCAACTATAGAATATCTTTTAGTCTGAAGCAAACCCTTTCCCACATCGATATCTTTTTTGGAAAGTTGTGAATAGGATTTGTTTGAAACATTTCGCGCGACTATTGATTCAAAAATCAATTCAAATCTATTTTTGAGTTTTTTTTGTTGAGTTTTATCTAATCTTTTTGTGAGGAATAAGTAAAGAGCTATCGATTGAATCGATGGTTAATTTGTATTTAATATTCTTTTTGGCTCTCATTTGTGCCTTACTTCTCATTTTGGGTCTGTTTTACGTATTCTACAGAATCTATGAGTATATTATAGTGTCTAAAGAATTGCACAGAATTGAGAAAAAGTGTCAAAAGTTTGAGAACACAATTGAATTTGAAATGAAGAGAGAAGTGCTTCAGACCAGGAGTCTTGAGAGAGCGTTAGGCGCCGTATCCGGTCTCACAAACCTTTCCGATAGTGATGAAAGTGATTCGAGTAAACGACTGAAATTGGGTGAAAGTAGTGGCGGTCTCTCCAACGACAGTAAATCCCAAATCGAGTCAAAACCTCAAACTAATTCCAAAACAGTGGATAAAAACAAATTTAATGAAAATATCAAAGACATCAGTTTAGAGAAGACTGACTCAAAGACATCGATTGATTCGATGACAAAAAGGACTGAATTTAAAACAGTGGACAAAATCAAACCCAAGGATAATATCAAAGACATCAGTAAAGAGAAGACCGACTCAAAGACATCGATTGATTCGATGACAAAAAGGACTGAATCTAAAACAAGTGTAACAAAAACTGGTGGACAGAGTTTGCGGACCAGTTCGGCGATATCTGGGCAAAAGTCCTCTACGATTGGAGGACAGGTTTCCAAACCGGGATCACAACTGCCTCCCGATACTATACAGTCAGTGCCTTCAAAACCTTCGCCCAGATCTCAAATTCTAACAAATCTTGATACACAAGAAAATCAGAAGAAACCCAAATAACAAATAATTTTCTTTAAATTTAATATTTCCTTCAAATCTATTCTATTCGTAAAAATGAGCAAAAAATTTGATTTCAATATTTTTTTTATCAATTAATGAATTCATTTCATATTTTATATGTTTTTGAAATATTAGTAAATTATTGAAAAAATCATTAATTTTGAACTTTTATTGAGTCTTTAACTTTAATATTTCATTTTTAAGTGAAGTTAAGGTCATTTACACAATGTTTTCGACGTTTCATAAAATATTTTGTGAAATGAGTTAAATTTTTCATTAATTTCAGTCGATTTGACGCCTGAAATGATTCTTCCTTTCAAAGCACTCAAAGTGTGAATAACAGCAGAATATGTATTAAAACGAATCGGCATTTAAGAGCTTCAATGGAATCATTCAAAACTAATGGAATGTGCAAAGTAACCAGGGTATTTTATTGTTGAAATCTGAAAAGTGTCTGAACACTGGAGCGAAACCCATTGATTCTGTCATAGAGTAAGAGATCATAAATCAAATGCTCGACACAATCAATAAGAGGTCTCTATTTTCAAACATTTGATTCATGAGATGTGTTTGAAATCAAATATTTGTTATCGATTTAAGAGTCCTGAGGTTTAGGTCGAAACTGTGCTTCGAATGTATGGCCAGTCAGTACGCAACCGCTGACAGTGTTTTCGTTTGAATAATCTCCAAGAACCCATGTTTTCAAAAGGTTGGTCTAAAAAATATGAGTTTTCTGTTTGTATATTATATTAAGTGAATTATATTTATATAATGTTTGTTATATAACTCATAAGTTATGAGTCATAAGGCATAGAAGAGTGCAATAAAATTATAGCCAAAATTCAATTAAGTGACGAAAATTATGTGCAAAACTATATACAAATATTTTTTGCTGACCGCCACCAGTTTCGGAACCTGTGGTGGACTTTACTTGTCGTGTTTGACCAAATGGTTGTGGCCCTATCCTATTCATGACTATACTCAAGAAAATTGGGACTGGAGGGATGTGCTCGTTTACTCGGGTTTATTTGGTTAGTAATCAAAAACATATAAACAGAATCTAAACAAAAATATTTAACAAGAAATTCATTTTTAAAGAATTTGATTGATTTTCGAAATATTTTTGCTAGTTTAGACTAAGCTCAATGAAATAACAAAATCACCATTTTAAATTAATTTAATCAGGGTTCATCGTATTCTCGCCGGGGATCGTGATTGTGATCAGAGCCAAACCTAAAGAACTGCAATATTACGGAATATTTCTAATAATACCATTTGTATTGACACTCATTTGTTTAGTACTGCAAATGTCTACCAAAGTCATTATATTCGACCCCACGGACTGGTATCTATTTGGGGTTGCTTTGGGCTTACTGGCGGTAATAATAAATTTGTTCCTATTAGTCTACGAAATCAATACATACGGCAGCCATCACTTGATCTCAACGGCAAAACATTGCGAAGAAAACGCCGTCTGAATAGTAATGAACTCAATATTACATAAATGTATTATATTTATGCGCGAATTGATTGCCTGGATATTCACTTATCAGTTTACGATCGAATCGATTGAATACTTGTGTTATTATATTCAAGCAATAGATTACTCAATACTAAAAAATTGATTTTTTCTTCAGCGAAGAATTCAATTTTCATCCATTCATTCATTTCCATCACTTTTTGCCACAAATTTTGAGATCAATTTCTATTAAATTTTATTAAATCTTATCAGAAAATCGAGTCATTCTTTGAATAATTCATTCATTGCTCGATATAAACATCTCTTGTCTTTTGGGTAATAAAGTATTTCTCAAAAACTTTACTAAAGAATAATATTTTTCTTTCGAAAGATTTGAAATAAATTCTTTAGAAAATTGAACAGAATTTCAATGTATTTTGACTTTAATTAAAGATTCTATAAATATCCGGAATATTGTGAATAGAGTAGAAGATTAAGTTGACTTTAGAAAGCCATTCCCTACAAGTTCTTCATTATTCATGACATCCATGACATTCCAATCCATTGGCATATATTAATGATTGAAAACATCTTTGTATTAACCCATCCATGTATTCAATATAATAGAGATTATTATTATCCTAATTAAAACGAATAATAATAAGTATTCGAGTCATTAGTTTTAATGATTAAGAGTTTTATATATATTTCTTTGGAATAATAGTAATAAATAGCGTTAATAATAGTGAACACAAGTCTTGTAATAATATTCACTGCAAACACACCAACCGATTGATTTAATTATCCGTAAAGTTTTAGTGGATGTGTCGGCGCGCAAAGTACTCATCCAACACATATATTGCAACACTAAAAGCTATTCTGTCCCCTGATTGCAACAATTATTCAATGCTGTGCTGAAGCACTGATCAAAATGAGTGATAATTATAAACATTTTATTATTATTATTATTATTATTACTTATGTCTGAACACAATGTGATCAATGACTCCAAACAAATGAAAGTTTTTGATGAGAACTATGAGATTATAAGACTTTGGTTTATATGGGTTTCAGAAAATATTAGTTGTGATATAAAATAATAACCTTCTGTGCGATCAAACAATATATTCAAACTGAACATGGTTACTTTGTATCAAAGAATTATATGTGCTCAGGACAAATACACATGTACATGTTATTCAGGGTCTAAGAATCTAAAATTTACACCAGTTAAAACTAAAACATACCTCATTTTGCATGAATAACATTTTTGAACAGATGAGTTTTGTAAATTGTATCTTGGACTTCTCGTTATACTCAGGTTTAAATGTTCTGGTTGTTAGTCTCTATTGTTTACAAAAATAATACAAAATGTCATATCATTTGAATATCAAATTCCTTATCAAAAATAGAGTTAAACGAATCCAAAGATTTATTTTTCATTATTTACAGTAAATAATTGCAACAAAATTAGTGCAAAAGAGTTGTCTCTAAAACACAAAATACTATCGATTAGTCTACAAGAGTATAGTTGAGCGCAATTCTCATAACAATTAATACTAATTGAATGCCATTAAATGCAAGAATGCTTTCCAAGCGATCAGAATTGTGACCTATTTTTTGCTTTCAAATGAAAACTAGAAAATAGAGACAAATAAATGAACTCGGATTTAATCAAAAATTATTTGCTCTTAATCTTGGTTTAATAGAAAGGAGTAGTAATACTATACCCATGAATACGTTTTAATCCCCCCGTCTTTTTAATCCCTTCGACCAATAAGAGGGTTTGTTTACGCAACACTGTTTTTCCAAAATGGCCGTCAGTGAAATCCAAGATGGCTGCTCCTAAGGTCTGGCACTGAAGAAACTTGTGTCAGTTCATTTGATATCTCTAAATTTAATTTAAAGTTTGCAGCATGGCGGCCATCTTGGATATTACCGGCGGCCATTTTGAAAAAACAGTGATGCGTAGGTTTGCGTAATGAAAACAAACGCTCTTATTGGTCGAAGGTATTCAAAAGAGGGAGGGACTAAAACGTATTCATGGGTATAGTATTACTACTGAAAGGTTTTCCTTAAATAATAATGAGTTGTCGACAGAAAACTTGAAGGAATATTCTGTGAATTAAATTTTATGCAAAAATTGTTTTTCATTTGCACTGAATTTTATAATATATTGACTGAAAAATAAATTAAATTTTTCCACAAATAAACAGAACTTTAATATCGTATTAATATTTATAATCAAATTTGAAAAATAACAGACTTTTTTGAATCTTATAATACTGTGAATAAAATTGTTATCATTTTAAATGCAATTATTGTTATAATTATGTATCAAATCTATTATGAAATTAATTGTAATTGAATTAAGTTTTTAAAAGTTATATCAAATTTTAGTTTAATAAACAAAATTTGAACCAAAAATATTGATTTAATGTTCAATTTTCAAGTTTTTTTCACTCAAAACTCAAGAGTATATTTCTTTATTGTGCGAATGAGTGAACAGAATCAATTGGACAACCCTTGGTTTAGAGCATGAACTGGAAAAAAGTTAAAAGACTTTACTCTGTAATCGATTTGTCAGCTCTTGGTTTCAATTGTAGTAATGCTATCAAAAAGATAGGTATTTAATAGAAGTGAGAAAAAAAATGCCAGAAATGTCAAGAAGTTGGAGCTCTTTATCTCATAGTTTGGAAAAGTTGAGTAAAGTTTTTGCTCGCTTACAACCAACTTATCGTTCGCTTAATTTAGTTTCAGAAGAAGTGTAAGAAATCTAATATAGAGTCGACTGAGAAGTGAGAGAAAAAAGAAAGAATCGGAAACTCTGAATGAAATTTCCTTTTTTTCCTAAATATTATTCCTTTCCTTTTGTTGTATTTCTTACGAAATAAGTAATGAAAAGTTGTGGCCAACAATGTATGCCAACAAAAATCAATATAAGACTGTGTGAGGGAAACACCTGAAAAATATATTAAAACTGAATACATATTAACTCTTAGCTGTGAATAAATAATAGGCTTTTGTTGGCCACTCTTTTGAGGGAAAACAGTCGAGAAAACACTCAAACCATAGTTTTCAGTTAAAAACGCAAAACAGATCTTATGTTAAGCATAACATCAAACTATTTGAGTTATTTAGCGCCGGCTTGTAGTTCGTGTCAATCGCTTTGGGAATAGTCAGCACTGAATCCTAATATCAGTCCTCTTCTGAAATCATAGAACATTTGGCGAAAGAAAATCAATTCTTTCCGTCAGAAAAGTTAATAAAACGACAGAAGAGTTCAATTTTGTTGTAATGTTAAGAATAACACGAATTGCCGGCTCTTATATCAATGCAAATGGTGTGCACTAAATGGGAATTCTGTGTTTGAAGCAGAGAAAAAACTTGATCGGTCATTATAAGGGGATCGCATTGTATTTATTGCGTCAATTGTGTCAAATCCTTGGCATCAACAGAAGAATACTATGTGGACAGGGTTTGCACGGATAGAGTTTGCTCTAATTTATTGATCTGAAGAATAAATTCTTTTGAATGGCGCACAAAAATCCCTGTATAACAGTGTAAGTGCAGTGCTTATGCTGTGCTCCAATAACTACTGGGTTACAAACGGCACAAACACTCTGTGTTTTGCCAGAGAAACAACAATATTCTCGTTACAGTCAATAGTCTATATATATATATACCGTTCCCTTTGAAAATAGTATGAAATTCTTAAGCTCTAAATGAAGTTCATCTCAACAGACATTCATTTGAAAAGTCAAATAACAACACAACTGAAGCCGCAGACAAAAACAGACAATCAGTTTCATCTCCAAATGCATCGCATTTTCTAACTCTTATTGTTAAGTATTTCCACTCTTCCTTATTATTCAGTGCTTTCGAGTGGCAATAAATCTTAATTTTTTATTATTCAATTGAACTCAAGTAGTGATAAAAAAAGATGACAAAAGTTGTCTACGAGTCAATTGTAATAATATTTACATCGAGCGTAATATTTGCCGCGACTCTGTCTGCTGTGCTTATCATCCTTTTGCGGCCTAACAACCAGATGTTTGGCATTGACACCAGGGTGATTATCGTGGTAATTATCTATTTAATTAGTCTTATCATTCATATTAAATGTTATGCAATTTAATAGCTTATGTCATGAATAATATTTGTTAGTATTTTAAATATTTGCTTGCTCAGAATAAGTGTGATATCAACAATATATAGTTGAAAAATTCCCACTATGTTTAAAATAAAGTTTTAATATAAAATAACACAAACAATGTTTGCCATTGTTTTGTGATATCGAGAAAATGTCAAAATATTTTTTGGGGAGTTTTCTAATTAATTGCAAATAATCTGAATTTTAAGTTATTATGCAAAACGCGTAAAACTAATTAATTTTGTCAGTTCTTGGAAACAGTTCTGTTTGTCAGCTCTAAAATTAGTCACATGTGGGGACTCTCAACACAACTCTATTACTGGAATTTTTGTTTTCAAATTCAAGGAATATTTATTTCGGATCTGTTTTTGCAAATAATTTAAATAACTTTAGAATAATTGAGAATTGGGTTTGAATTTGAAATTATAATGTTTGACATTAATCGTTAAAATGCATCAAGGAGAACAATATTTGCATATATTTTAATAATGATCTTAAGATCATTTGCCGAGATGAGCAAGCTATTCAAAATTATATTCTTTAAATGAAATATTCTTGTTGAAAATTATTCTATTTGTGTTGTAAAATATATCAAAGAATATTCTGTGAATGTGATGGATAAAAATAATTCACAGAAAAAAAGCTTGAACAAGCTCAAATAAGCATAAACCTAACATTACACCTTGCATACTCCAGACCGTTTGAAAAAACGATTAGTCGAAAAACGTTCATTAATCAGCGGATTAGAGAAGTGAACATGATGAAACGGCCAGATTCTAATTCGATGACTATTAGTCTTTTTCATTTCTATCAAAATAAGATTGATGTCTATAAACGATCTTGGCACTTTCCAAAAATCAGGATGATTCAACCATTGAGTGCTATGAAGTGTTTTGTCATTTCCTCGATAAAACTCACTCAAAAAAGCAATTATTTAGGGATTAGTTTCTGATCTGTGGAACAGAATAAATGTTTTGCTATTTCAGGAAATTAATAGATTTCTGTTGAAAACGATTTGAAACTCAAAAGGATTTTCTTCTTTTGACGAAAGTATTTATATATTTAATGCCTTTCCTTCCATTCCATTGAAAATCATTACAGATTTGCGTATTGAATGTGATTGTGTTCAGTGTGGGTCTGGTGGGCACTATTGCAGAGTCATTCCGAGCGCTTAACATCTATTCATGTCTTGTAATTATCTTTCCGTTCGGTTTATTACTCATACAAATGACAGTCCGTATCAGCAAAAAGCCGTTCGACACAATCGATAAGCTATTGGTCGGCGCTCTCATCATTTTGCTAATGCAGATAGTGGTGGCCTATCTGTTGGCCCGTGAGATCAGACGCCTCACTATACTTAACCGGGGCATCAATTACAAGATGTGTCATTTGGAAGATGGAAGTGATGTTCAACTTTGCGAGACTGTTCAACAACAGTGCCACGAAATTGAGGACAGGCTGCATGTGGAAAGGCTGCCGATTGAAAGATAAGGAGGGTCTGTTAAGAGTCAAAAGAGCAAAAGAGATATTATGTGTGATATCGAGTGAAATGTGATGTTCGGCCAAATTTGTGACAATCCATATAAATAATGATTTGTTTGCACAAAATGACAACAAAATAGCAGAAGAAAAATGAAAAATTTCAGCCTTTCCTCTAATATCTGTTCAATATTTTTATTATTACTTTTTTTTGCCAGAAAAAAGGTTTTCAAACAGGAATGACCAAGCTACTCCACCCAGAATTGAGCATAAAAAAGAAATGGGAGTCAACCATCAGTCTTATCTTTCTCCCAGAACTCAGTTTCATTAAACTTGTATGAGCTGTCACTTTCACATTGATGTTTTACTTGTCCAAAAAAATCAGCCTTGGTCATCATAACGTTTGAAAAGTACATTCTTTTTGGTCAAATTCTTGTATAAAAATTTGTATATAAATGTTATATTTTATTAAATCTATATATTTATCGATTTTCTTCTTTTTCTTTTAAAAACCACTCCTTTCTTGTGCTGACACTTGACTTCAGTTTCGATTAAAATTCTTCTTTTTTTCAAACAATTTTTCATTTAATAACTTTTTTTGTAATTTATATAACATTTTTGATGTTTTTATATTCAAATTTTTGGTTAATTTACTTTTTGATTTGATTCCTGTGAATAGGTTTTGATTTTTTTATCCAATATTTTATTTTCTTCTCTCTCTGGGAATGCATTGACTTTATTCATACAATATTCACATGACTTCAGCAAAACTGATGTCATTATTATTATTATAAAAATGTGTTTTCAGTCGGAACTCTGAAAATCTAATAAAAATTGATTTTTTTCGGAGAATATTCCATTTTAGCAAGTTTATTATTATTCTGAGCAATTTTGAGAAGATCTATTTTAAAGATCAATCTGACATTGAATTTTACAATATGTGTATAAATATTTGTTATCAATAATAGGTACCAGATGAAAAGAATCACTATTCTTAGTTGACAGATAGTTTTGGAGAATTGCCTTGATGAAATTCAAAATTAATCATCAATGAAATCGAGGAAATATTTAATAAAACATACAAAATGTTTGGCAAATTAAGAATAATGTGAATCGATATCTCTTTCCCAAAAATGTTATCATTGGTAACCTAGGCGAAATTTCCATTAAATTAGTGTTATATCAGAGCCACAAACCACTGAAAGTTTATGCAATAGATTGCAATCTAATGCACACAAAATATCTCTCTATAGACCTGAGTATATGTTGATAGAAATGAATTGACCATGGCCAAGCTATCATTGTTGGCTGATCCCTCCTACTCCCTAGAACATCAATATTTGAGAAGTTACTAAACAAACGTTTGAAACATTTGTTTTGTGGAAAATATATAAAATATTTTTCAGTTTGAAGTCAATATAAAACACAATTTATTTAAAGTTTTCTATTGGAAGCGAAACCGCAATAAACAGATTCCTAAATAAAATATATTTTCAAATAAATCTTTGAGTCTATGAGTCTATGCAAACATTTTGTGTGAAAAACGATTAATAATAACAACGTTTTTATTGTTATAATGAATTACAGACTGATTTTGAAATCATATTTCTATTTGAGTGTAAAATTGTTTGAAATATTCAGAAATAATTGTAAAAAAAGTTGAAAATTTCAAAAAAATTCTGTAAACTATTTGTTAATTAGATTATTATTATTATTGTGATTATTAAAGATTTTATAAAATCAATTATCAAGTAATTTGTGATGACTCGTGTCTTTTATCGTGGATTATCAAGTAAGAGTAATAAAATGGTCTCGATGAGATACGATAAATAAAGTGTAAAGGGCGAAACAAAACGGATACACTTTTTTATTACTGATTTCTTTATGTTTGAACACAAATGAGAAGAATTATTATCTAAGAATACAATTGTATTAGAAGTTGACTGACATTTATGAGTTAGCAAGGACTTTTCTCTATTGAATTATTGATAATTGAGAATTATTATACTCTAGCTTCTAGTTTCAAAACTCTATTTGAATTAATTATGACGGTTTGATCATGGTCACACTCTATTGACAACTGACTTCAAATGATTTATCACTCAAACTGTTGGACAAGGTAATTTATCTTTGGATAAATATTGATAATAAGGATGAGTCAGAGAATGATTTGATATGAAATCCTAGAGTGAAATAAGCCTTCAAAAGCAAAACTCTTGAGTTCAAGAGATGTGGAAAATTACTCAACACTTCTACACACAATGTGAATGCGAGCACACCATAAGAGTGAACCATAAGAGAGCTTTTCATCTATAAAACCGCTTCAAAGGTTGCATTAAGTAATCAAAGAATACAAAAGGCAACAAAAAGTCAAATTCAAATCTTATCTATTCAGTCACGAAAGGTAACCGAGATTCTTTGGAAACTAGGTAGATTGATTTAGTTTTTGACTCTGCAATTCTTTTTGAGAGTTTAAGGTATCGTTTTCTGGAAAATTCTGTTGATTTTTGAACTTTTCAAACAATAATCAATTGATGGCAACAAATGTGAGAATTAATTAATTAATCGATTAATCGCTTAAACGGAAGTATTTCTGAAGTATTTATTTGAAATCAGATTTATTTCAGAATAAACTGCAAAAGATTTGATACATTTTTACATTAAAATACATGAAAATTACTTTTAAATAAAGGATCAAAACCACAATATTTTGAACAAAATTGTAAAAAACATAACAAATGAGTAAAGATAATGATTAGTAACAAATGTTGTGGCACTTCCTTTGCCATCATTTGGGCCAACTGTAGATCCCGACTGTGGAGTACCGGTGTTAGCTACTTCATCAACTGTTGTTTCTACTGTTCCTGAACCGGAGGTTCTTGGTAAAGCAGATGAACCATGAATTTCTGGAGCGGCAGATGAGCCGGGAACTTCTGGTGAAGCAGATGAACCAGGAATTTCTTGAGCGGCAGATGAGCCGGGATCTACTGGTGCAGCAGATGAACCAGGAATTTCTT
>JAQFXL010001139.1:0-13776 GCA_034693445.1 Edwardzetes edwardsi | reverse complement strand
CACAGAATATTCTGTTCAATATTTGTAATTAGTATTTGTCATCAAATTGCAGATTCGTTTATATAACTAAATAAATAAATATTTTGTTTAATTAACAGATTTAAGTCATTTAACTCAATGTTTAGCAAAATATTAGTTAAGAATAAATCAATAATAATATCATTAAAGGTTTTCATCAAATATTTATCATTCAAATAGTTAACTCTTTGCTTACACATTGTGACAATATAATTGTGACAATGGGAGTATCCGATTTGTTACTGAGATGAGTCACTTATTAAGTCTTAATAATGCTAAATCTTGCTTGGATATTATGAAAATTTGAAAAATCTTGCTCATTGATGTCTTCTGCTTCGTAAAATTTTTCTAAAACTTGACATTCCTTTTTTAACTTGACCATTTTTTGCGCAAAAAGTGTTTATGATGAAGAAGCAAATTTTAGAATAGCAAGCATTGGACCAAGCAAAAGGCATCAATCAGCATGATTTTTTCCGCCAATATCCAAGAATTAATGTCAGGATAATGAATTTATGATTCATCTCGGTTATAAATCGAGTACTTCCATTGTGAGTCCAACTGATGTCAAACTTAACCCCTTTTGCTGTTCACATAATTTTGAAAATAATTGAATTCATATCTAAACCAAACAATAGAAATACAAATTACTGAAAATATTGCAAAGTATCCAATCTTTATATCCTGATATTGATGTGAAAGTTAATATCAAAACTTTGACCTTGATGATAAATGACTGAATAAATGAATTCTTAAATTTTATATTATGTGAAAGTGATAACACTCTAACTCTCTTCAAGGCTTTAAGGACTCTATTATTCTTTGAACAAAAACTAATCTGAACTCAACATTAATTTCAACCGAATAGCGATCAGTATTTGAAAAACATTTTCCTCCAAAAAATGAGATATTTTTTCCATTAATGATTTTTTTTCTTTTTTTCTGGCTTTAAGATAAGTTTATTCTTCTTCAAAACAAAAGAATAACCAAGTTAACATGATTTGATAGCTAGAATATAGAGCCCTGTCTTAGAATGCCAAGGGAATGATAAATAATCTTGGAACTAACTGTGGATAAAGTATAAGGCATCAAGATTGAAATGGATGTGATGACATGGCTTTAGTGATGTCCAATTTCACAGTCATTTGTCAAGGTTAAAAGATTAAAATAGTTTCAGTGTGATTCCAAATGATAAATCATATAATGTAAGAATGTAATCCATCCAAGATTAAAAACGTTCTCTAAATCAAGAAGACATTAAGAACTATTGTTTTATTTTTATTAAATAATGAAATTAATCATCTAGCACAGTTGACATAATAATAAATCAGATCTACAGCATTGGTTATTCCTATTCCAGGTCTATAGACTGAAGTAAAATATAATTCCTTAACGTTTTGGCGGTTCTATAATCGCTTTCCAATGACAAGAATGCAATAACTCTTGAGTTTTGAGATGAAGTTATCATTATTTGATAGCTTAGAGTCTTTAAGTGTTGGTCTTCACCAAAGTTTTGATGCAATACTTATTCATTAATTCATTTTATCGCTCGTTTGGCACAAAATAAAGTATAAACCAATAAAAAGGGGAAAAACTTTTGATGCAATTATATCGAAAAGTTTGAGCAAAACATATATTTTGTGTTCACTTATCCCTCAAAACATAAGTAATACTTAACTCTCAATAATACAAACAATTTCCACTGTAATCGAGTTTCCGACAAAAAATATGTGGAATACCTTTCTAATGAAAAATAAATATTTCTCTTTATTGAGTCCATCGGAAGCTATCCAAAGTTATCCAAGCAAAATTTAGGAATGTTTTGATAGTGCGGTTTCTTATGAAAGTTTGATTAAAGATGTGTTACTTTGAAGGATGAAATAAGTATAGAAAGAAAATCAACTTTTATGTTCGTTGAAGTCCTCTGGCTGAATTTCAAAAGCGATATGCTGAATAAATACTACCAAGTTCTAAAACAATTGAACGTGTTCATACTAGTGGCTTGGTAATATATTGAATAACGAAAAAATAATACATTTCATTAGTATTATCATTCACATTTTCAACTCACATTAAAAAGTGACCAGTAGACTTTATATCAAATGAAAATTTGATTAATATTTCGATTAATGACTAGTATGAATACAATGATTTATTTGCAAGTTTAAAAATGTAACTTTTTTCGCAACTTAAGGGAAAACCTATACATTATGATAACAAAAATGAAAGTATAACTCATTATAACTCCAAATTAACCTAGGAGAAAATAATAATGAAGTTGATTAGTATAATTGAAACATTTGCCTCGAAGAAACACTAATATAATTAATTCTTTGAATGAATAAATTATATGAAAATAATAAATATTTCTATGAAATGAAAAAAAAATTATTTGACATTTGCTCTGAAAACTGAAAGATAAGACTGAGTTTAATGTAAATATTTGCGAAAAAGTCTAGTTCTGCGCGAATTGAGTCTTGCAAAAAAAATGAACAAAATTAAGTTTAATTTGATTAAATAAAATCATTTGAAATGACATTTCTCTTTGAATATTTTAAAACAATTCATTCAATTAGATAAATAACAAACACATTTGTTTATTCTTGCAATGCATTCAAATTTTTCAAATCTCAAAATATAAACACAAATTCTGGGGTAAAAAAAATTAATTAAGAGAAGTATACAAAAGTCGAAATTTATTTTTAAGATTGAATTATTTATTTTAGCTTGATGCAATAATTGATAAATGAATATTCATTTTCAATTTATTTCTAGAGGGTTTAATTGCAATATGCACTATCTATACAGTATTTCACTGCAAGTGTCTTTTGGCACACTGTAATTTTTCATCTATTTTATTTAATAAATATTTTCAACAAGTGACAAAAGTGACAAGGACATTAATTAATGTATGGTCATTTGGAACATGTGTTAAATATCATATTTCAAGTGTGGAGAGAGAGAGAGAGAGAGAGAGAGAGAGAGAGAGAGAGAGAGAGAGAGAGAGAGAGAGTCTGAAAGTGAATTTCAATGGATTTTTGTTATAAGAAATCGATCGAAAAACTCATTGAATTGAACGCAAAGTTAATTGAATTAACTTTTTAAAGAAATCTTTTAACGAATAATTGAGATAAGAAAGCGATGATTGCCTTTAAAACTGATCTAAAAACACTTTCTTCAGGACTTCATAAGAAAATTGTCAATTCATGTAAAACAGTCATAAAACTAGGAATTGAAAATGAGTTTCTTAGAATTCACCTTGATCAGATAATTAAATCAATCAGGAAAAAGATCCAGACTTTAAATTGAGTGAATTTTAATCCAATATTTAGATGAGTTTAAAGTATAATCCGGTACATTAATATATTCATTGAATGAAATTTCAAGTAGTTTTGCCACAGAGAAAGTTTCTCGAGAAATATTCCTTCTTAAAAAATGATTTCTTTTTGTGCAACACTTATCTTAAGTCTTCTTTAAAATAATATGAAAACATTTTCATTTAAACATTTCAAATAAATCCCTGGAATATCCATTAAGAAAGAAAACAGCTTAACAAGATGAAATTCTCTTACACTAAGACATATTTGAGCAAGAACTAATTGATTCTAGAGAAGCGCCAGTAAACAAAAACTTTTCTCTTTATTTGCAAGAAAATAAAACTTATCTATCAAATGATTATTATTCAAAATTCATATAAAATATTGCAAATGAGAAATGGATTCAATTCGAGTCAAACTCTGGTATGAGTTGAGACCACTTTATTTTCATTGATAGTCTCTCGTGTATTGTAAGAGCAGATATCAAATGAACAGTTGTGCTGAACTCTCACTTCTTATACTAGTTGAAATATGTGTCTGACCCTAGAGACACCGTAAAATGAGCATGAAAACAAAGCAAAGCATTTCATATCAGTAAATAACCGAAGCATTCAATGGTTAAAATCCCTATTTGTTAGTTTGATTGATGAAAATGATGACAAAAACTTCAAAACAAACTTTGCTTGAGTTTACCCTAAAAACAGAAGATATTTTCCTTTATTACCAGGCTAAATAATTCAGATAAACAATATACCACTGGTAAATAAAAGGCCAAATAAATTAGATAAATCGATTTAGAAAGTTGCTTTTATGGCGTTTATTTAAACCATTATAATAATCGATCATGATCATTATGGAGTAAAGCCAGAGCACAGGCCTTATAATTATGTGCGTAAATGAGAAGTTGCAGAATACAGTCAAACATCAATTGAATTGGTTTGAAGTCATTTGAGTCTTAATCTGAATCCCAAAACAAATTTTCGTTTCGTAAGAATCGTTTCGTGAGTTCTTGGAAATGAATTATTCATTTATTTTTTGTTTGTCGTCTGAATTAGTTTTAATGAAAACCGACAAAACATTTCGTGTAATCCATTGATATTTAATGGGTTTAAATTCAGTCAATTCTAACCAATGCTATAAGATTTGATGGATGAGATATCATAAATAATTGAACTCTGGATCCTCTTTGTCTGTTCCTTACAAATATTATTGTATGAATGAATGACATAGTTATCGATGTTGTGCTTCGAAACGCCTTTTCTTGAAATGATTTCCATTATTGGAGATAAATGTCACGATATTATTGAACAGATTTATTGATCCTTTGACTATCAGATGCAAGTATTATTTTATTCTTTCCCAAGGATCAGCACGGAGATCAGGACAAAATCCTCTCTTATTCGAACATTTTTGAAAATGCCACGAGTTTTGGATATTCTGGTCAAAATAGCCAAGGTAGGGCAACAGCTTTAAACAAAATTAAAGACTTTTTTTCACTAAATTAAGACGAAATAACCGGATTTATCCCAAAAAATGTGAGCAGAAAAATCCCTCTTTTGTTCATCTAGGGTATTTGGCCAATAATTTGGAAAATCCTTGATCCCCCTGAAGTCGAAGCTTGCTGCTTGCTGAGCTTGCTGGTCACTGTTCTATCCCTTCATCTATTTTCTTACATTTCTATTGTTAGCCCAGGTTTAGTGTCACAAACATCAGCATCAGTTTGTGACACAAACAATCCTTTGAAATGTTACTAGTTCATTGTCAAGATAAAGGACAAAGAAAAGAATTAGAGAACTGAAACAATCTGGTTAATACCCAAACATCTCTCATTTAAGACTTTGAGCTTGACAATTCCAGATAACTTTGCTTGAAATATTGTTGCTAGACATTTACATCTACATGTATATTACTTGTGGATGTTTTAGCAAGTTATTTTGCAAGATGAAAATATTGAAATTTCTATTTGATTTACGTTTTGCTTAAAATTTATGAGCTTTTGTTGGCTATAAATCTTAAATCAAAGTTTCACTGATTATATATATTTTTGATTCCTATGCCATGCTTTGGGTCATAAATCTTTGATAGTTGAGATAACTTGAAGAAAAAATTGACAAAAGACTTGGTTTTATTCCAAAGTATGAAAAGTTGATAAAATGTCTTATCAAACATCAGAGCACAGAATGCTTACGAAGCTATTCATGTGTGGAAAGCAAATACTCATTGAAATTGGAGCGAATAAAAAAAAATAAATGAAAAGTTCAAAAAAATATCGAATAACTGTTTCACTCATTCATCCGAAAACACAATAAAACTTTAATCTAAGTGTACTAGGTGAACACAAATATTTGTACCTTCAAATATAATTGATAGAAAATATCTTTGGCTTCTGCTTTGATTCAAGTCTTTTGATTCAAGTCTTTATGCGTTAAAAAAATTGCTAATAATATCAAATTATTGAATACTTGATAAAACTTGCATTGGTAAGATTTCATGAAAAAAATCGTGATATGCCAGAGTCAAAAATGTGAACATTTAAGGTAAATCATGAAGTAATAGAGGGTAAAGAGAAGTTCAAACTCTTTGGAAAATCTTATTCCGTGATTTTTAGTCTTGAATGAGCTTGCTCAAAGCTATATTGTAGGCTTTCAACAATTTGACATAAATGGAAATAAACAAACCATTCAGAAATTGCAGAGTTTCTTCACCTAGGTTTTTACAGAGTAAATAGAGGTTTTTCAATCAATTATGATGAAATCTATTCACAAGACCATTTCATTTTAATCCGGGTTTAAATTGAATTTCAAGTTATCAAAGGAAACAACTTGATTGAAAAAAGAATATTACGAAATATTTCCTTGGTGAGACATGTAAGCAATATTTTGCCGTTAAAAATGAGAAAGAATAATAAATTCAATAAAAAATTGATTTACTTAGCGAATATTGAAGCAAGGTCATATTCATAATTCAATGACGCTGATTAAAAACTCATTTGAGCTCAAAGAATATAATTGAAAAGTCGTTAATTATGATAATAAAGCCCTTGGTTTGAGTCGGACGCAAATGCAAAAATAATTATTATCAAGAATATTATCTTGTATATTTTTGAAATCGATTACTATGATGATTTTTAAATATACTAGACATCCAAGACATACACATCAATCAGCACTAATTGAATTTTGGACAGGTTTTTTAATCTTGCTGAACAAAACTTGTGCAAAAAAATTCATGAATATTCTAAGAGGAAAATTTGGGCATAAAAAATATCAGGAATATTCTGGAAATTTGATTAATGACTCAGAAAAAAATGTCATCGATTATTACCGTATGATTACTATCGATCTGAAGACAAAATTGAGCTCAAAATGAGATCTCAAATCTTGAAGTAATGAGAAAATTTGAAAAACTCCCCGAAAATGCATTGAAATGATGGGTTAAAATGATAGGAAAACTCATGACGATAAACAGGAAAATGATAGGGAAGCCTATTATGGGCTGTCATAAACAAAATAAGGTACAAAATTGTCAATAATGTGGGGTTTTTTGTCAAACCAATCATTAGTCGAAAGATATGAAAGAATTGTATTCTCTCTGAAGATAAGAGTCAAACAATCGATGATTTGTCATAAATGAGAAAAATTGGATCAAATGCTTGATTACAGAAATAATTGGGAAAATAAACATACAAAATAAGCTTGTCATTGTAGCTCACTAATGCGCAAGCTCGACAAAGTCAGGGGGTCACCTCAAACCAAAAACACAGGAAGGGGTATTGGGGAGGGTAAAATGGCGGCGGTCCAAACCTAGTATCTGTCAATAGAAGTAATATTGATAAAAGTTTTGTTTGTGATGGGGGGGGGGGGAGTGGAGGCAGAAACATAACATTTATCATATTTCAACCTTATTTGAATCATTAATCTCAGATGACCTTTTGAAAATACTAGGGGATTCTTAACTTTAAGCCCATACCAACCCTCCCCCTTGTTGTAATAAAATACTGGCTCCAGGTATTTTATTACAATACCCCCTTGGGCATTAGTGTTGAAGCTTATTATATTCCACAATTTAATCAAGAATCACTATAACAAAACAACTGCAACTTTTTTGCAAGAACCGGTGATATCCTGATTAAACCCAAAAACTCAATTTCACGAAGAAAGTTACATAGATAATGAAATACAATATGAGAGATAAAAGCTCGTTCTTTTCATTTTTAATGAGCTAGACTCAAAATGTACTTGATAAAGTTGTATTCTGTCTTCAAGTGGTTATTATTTCAAACATTCTGTTCACTAAATAATAGGGAAAACTACGGTTAACTGCAAAACATGTAATTATTGTCTGCCATTAAATTGATGTCAAATAAAAAGTTTTATATCAGTTCCGACACATTTTGTTGAGTTCAGTCATATTTAGGCAGAAAATTAATGTTTTGACACAAAATTTGCTCAAAAATAAGACTAATTTCTGCTCTGAAAACAGTATCGAAAAGAAACTCCAAATGTGTCCACAAAACATACCATTAAATTCTTGCTCTTTTATATTTGGTGTAATGCCTATAATTAATCAATTCTAATGAATCATTTGCTAGCTCAATTAAAGATATTTGTTGAGGATATGGGTCACTGCACAATGCTCTTAAAGTGCCATTAGGAATAGCACTGGTAAGAAAGGGATGAAAATTATTGAACATTCAATCCTTTAGACGTTATTAACAATTCTTAAGGAATTTTCATTGAATTTGAATATTGCCTCAAAAATATGAATATAATATATTTGATAGGATTATAAATAGTTATATTTTTCTTGATTCTTGGTATAAATAATTTTAAATCTTGTGTTGAAAGGGTATTAGTTTTAAATTCAGGTTTGGGTTAATGTAGAAGAAGATGACATTTACCACACATTTAGAGCAAAAAAAAACAAGAAAACTAATTGAATTAAATTGAGAATGCTTAATTTGATTTTCCAATTGACTAAAGAAAATTAGTTAGCAATTGAGATAGTTGATATGAGCCACTTGAATTACGAAAAGCTTTTATTTATTTTCAATTTATTATGTGCCAAGATTAAGTGACAGCCATAACCTTCGATTTCCAAAATTACGAGTTTTCTAATCTTGCTAAGTGAGATTCATTTCGACCCAAAATAATAAATTCATTTCATATTCATCTGTCAATATATTTGTGTAAATAAATTCTCGGAGTATTCAATCAATTCAACAAAGTTGATTAGATATGCAATTACTTTACTTATATACCCTGGGACATCCCTGATAGTGATTTAAATGGAATAATTGTTAAGGGAATTCATTCGACTAATTTCCATACATTAAAAAAATTTGAATAAGAATTGCGTGAAAATCGAGATAAAAAGCAGTGAAAAAGTGATGAAAACTTTATCCCTTAAAAGACTTTAGTAAAAAACAAATAAAAAAATTATTGATTTCGACCTAATGTTTGCGCATAAAATTACCAATGATGAATTGTTTAATTTTTTACTTTTTTATCTATTCCCCAGCATTTTAAACGTGACTCAAAATGCGTTTTCTAATCTTGAATATTTTTTAATAATATTACGTAATACGTTTTGTTCAAACAAGGGCTTACATTATTGATTTATTCTTGGAAAATTAAACAAAAAATAATAATTTTAGTGATTTAGGGATCGACATACTGTTTTGTCAAACATACGATTTAGATATTATCCTTGAGATTATTTGAGATTAAATAATTTTATGCTCATGCATGCACCTTGGAAATAGTTGCATTAACAACTAATGTGCATGCTTAATCTTTTGGTAGTATAAGTATCTAGGATTTATTTCCAAAATATTTATAGTAAATAACAAGTCTAAGCTATTATACAAGTTAATCGAGCTTAAGAGCTTGGTCATCAACTATTTACTGCAAGTTGCAAGTAAGTACCTAGTAATGTTTACTCAGAATGATATTTATTTTCATTCTGTGCATAACATACAGTGAATTGTATGAAAAAAAACTTTGTGTGGGATATCATTATATTAACATAAGTACAGAATTAGGACATCGATTGCAAATTGCATTAATATCTTAATATTTTTGGACAGCATATCAAATGATAGACATGTTTTGCTCAATGATTATATGATTAATAAATGGCTTTTATTGATATAGAAATGGTATTCAATTTTATTTAACTCATGAAAAAGAAATGATTTTAAAACTAGACTTATATTTAGTACTATTCTTGGAAATTGATGTCTGGATGGCTGAAAGCTTAGCATAATTTCAGTTCATTCTTGATTTAATGTTATATTTTAACTGGGAGAAAATTAATCCTTAAACTGCACAGAATATTCTTTGAATTTTAAAGTCTTTGTTCATTTATAAGTCGAAAATCGAATTTACAAAAGAGTAAAGAATTTGAAATTTAGTGAAAAATTTGAAATTAATTAAAAAAACGGGAAATTTTAAACACAAAAGTATTCCTAAAAATAGATTTAAAAACTGAACGTTAGATCCGATTAAAAAGGTCTTTACTTCCTATTAAAAGTACGAACAAAAACAACAAAAAGCCATCAAAACTGATTGGGTTTCTGAAATCTGTTGCACATTATTTTGATATTTATTAAATTTACTCGACTATAATCTGAAACAAAATTAAATGTCACAAATTCTATGATGTATGAGAACATGCCAAGGTGATCAATGATATAACAAGCTGGTAAAAATTGAATAAAAATGTCAAATCCAACAATCTCGAAACAAAAAGATGTTTAATCTATTATAACCATTAATTTATTTGATTCGAGCAAAAATGGGAATACATGTAAAATCTGTTATGAAATGAAACGGATTTGTGGAATGAAATCCCATTGAATTGAAAGCCAAAAACTAAAACCTATAATATTCTTGCACTTTGAAAAATATGAATCGAATAAAGTTGATAGAGCATCAATCTCTGAATGTAATATTAGACTTGAAACATGCATGGTCAAGCAACGACATAAAGCAACAGCTGATTGTTGAATAAAGTATGGCTTACCTGAAATGCAGAGAATCTGAAGACCAGATCTGATCAAAAGTCTTAGAGTTGTAGTAATGGACAGAATCAGAATAATCAGATCGACGACTGGCATCTTAGCTGCTCTTCTGATACACCGCTCGCTATTGTTGACCGCCCTTATCAGTGATACTGCCATGGTAATATTGGCCACCAGTGCCAACAGGAAAGGGATAACAATCGCGTAGATTTCTATTAACTGGAACTCGATTATAGGTGACGTTGTATTTGTATTATTAACAAAATCTAACGATTGGTTTATTAATAAATAATCTGTTGATAGGCTTTCGTTAGTGTCGACTTCGGAACTCATTTTTTACTCCTTTGACATTTGAAACAAAACAAACAACAGTTTCAGTATTTCTTCATTTATCTGTCCATTGAAACTACTGGAGAATATTTGGAGAACAGCAGTAAAGTTAGTCATTAGTTGACATCCACTATGGCTTTCCGCTGGACATACATGTTAACGGTTTGTTTATCATTAGATATATGTTCCACACAATGGTATACATTGTCTATTGAAGACGGAATTCTAAGACATCCTTACATCGAATTATATTAATCATTTACTCGAGTCTATTATCTTCTTGGGAACCATTCATAAAAATCTTTGTTTTGGATTTGCTTTTGAATGTCTTTACTTATTATTGATTGATAAGTAATTTAGGTTTCGATTCACAAATAATTCAATGAATAAATTTATATTCTGATGAAATTCTTGGCAAAACTTAATCAAATCAATGCCAAGAGCTTTGAATATTCTTCGAACTCCGACTGTAATTATAATTGGATTCAATCCTCAAATGGGTTTTCGTCTGAAAATCAAATGAACGGCACATTAGACTCAGAATCAAACTTTGAATTGAAGTTAAATTAGATTTTTCTTCCCTCTAGAAATATGATAAAGTCTTGAATAATACTCTAGCATCAACTCAATAGTCTAGACGACTTGTCTAAATGGAAAATAAACTAGCAAATTGAATATTTCAACACATTTGCTATGAAACTCAAATTTCAAGACATATAAAACATATTTTCCTTCAAAACTATTCATCACTTTTTTGTTACTTTTTTTGGTCGAAAGAGTTTTCTCTCACTTAAAGCCATCAAAAAAAGATTAAAATTCAATTTAAAGAGATAAATGTCAGACCAGTAAAAGGACAGACATTCCACTAAATTTTTATTACCGAAATATTTAAAAAAAAAGATGAAAAAGATTATAAAATACTTATATTTCATAGGGAATGAGAAAACGAGACACACATTTACAATGATTTTTAAAATCATTTTTGACTCAAACGGATATAAGAGTTAGGATTTGAATAACAAATTGGTTTAGAAAACAGGGTTTTCAGTGAAAACATGCTTTTAATTGATTAGAAAAACATTTTTAATGAAATTTTAAAAAAACATAACTATTAGTTTGAAATAAATTAATTTAATTATAATTATTTAATTAACGTTTAATTAATAGACCTGGAAGTTCAATATTGAATTTTCAAAGAAAAGGCTTACATTTGAATTTGTGTTGAACAAGATTAAACAACTGGTGCAATTTTGAGTAATTAATGTATTCAGCACAGGGTAGAGTCATGGGAAAAACTTTCGGCAAATCATAAGCAAGAGTTAGAGCCAAAGGTATTCACAATGTTCTAAACGCAACTGACTTTCATTTCAACTCAAAACACACACCGATAGAGCACTGGTCTTATTCTGATTGCGCGCACATAACTGTACATCATGTGTCTGAGCGCTGCCTTTTCGGGTGGTATTTGAGTGTCAGGTCAATAGAGTCCTATTAATGATAACAATGAACTGAATTAAACAAAATCTCATTTATTTTGGATTCAATACGAGAATAAATAACTGTTATTTTCATTCATTCAGTTTCAGTGGAAATTTCATTTAATTTTTCCCACAGTTTCTGAAATTCTGAGCCCAGTCTAGAAATTTAGTTTCAAATGACATAACAGTGACTTCAAGATTATTATATTTAAAGAGAAGATAAAATAGTTGGTTCTAGCAATTCGAGGACATAATTTAGAAGTTGTCAAAAACATTTCCATTCATTCGGAAATTCGTTTACTTTTTTACAATTCCATAGACAGTGATAGGAGTTAATAGAATTCAGTATTTGTCAGTCTAGAATGAGCAAGGTGATAACTTTTGTTGATTCAAATTGGAATGAGGATCAAAAAACAAGGAATCCTTGGAAATGAAATTGAGTTACTAATTGATAACATAAATAGAAAATGAAACTTAAGTAGATAATATTAATTCAGGCCACTCTCTCTCTCTCTCTCTCTCTCTCTCTCTCTCTCTCTCTCTCTCTCTCTCTCTCTCTCTCTCCCCTTTCGTCACTCTTTGACGAGAAAAAAGAGGTTTCTCAATAAAGTAAATAGATGATTTATTTTATGTTTTCGATGAGTTTTTCAAACCTTTAGAATTTTCAACAAAAAAAACTAAAATTCAATTCAATACCGCATTCATTGAATGAATTGTCGATTGAATTCAATAAAAAATTCTAATATCTTTAAATGTCATTACTGAGTATTAGAGGGAATAACCGCCAAAATAAATTGTACCGATTTTTCATTTCCAAATGGGTCTCTAAATAATTTTGCAGAGATGTGCAAAAGGGAGCAACTCATCAAACAAATAGAATTGAAAATAACTCAAATATTCAAAGATTTGAACTGAATTTGAGTAAAATAAACAATTCATGTATGAAAATTGATTCCTTGCTCATTATTTATTAAAAATGATTGAATCGAAAAAATACAAACACTTCATGAATTATAATCAGATTTTATTGGTTTTGTTTTGCTTTTTGCCGAATCGACAATATTTTTGTTATTCAACTGATCGATGCACTCAACTTGTGTTCACATTCTTGCTGTCAATTGTGTCTAGACTTCAATTATAACAGAACTCAGTATTGATGTCAAGAATCTAATATCAAAAACTTCATTCTTCGAGGAAACCATCAGATGATTGAACAGACCTTTAATTGAAATAGCTCAAATAGCCAAGATAATAGAAATTTCTAAATGATTATCTTTAATTGAATTGATTGATTAAGAAAATACAGTAATATCTGCAGGAAAATTGCTGTAAGTTAACAAGCTAAAAATGACATGTAACTTTCAAATGCAATTTACTATTAAAAGTCTTCGATCAAAATTTGATAACAAGCAAAATCACACCATTGTTTTATTTTAACCATGATCATACTTGAAACTGAAGCTTAAAATTGTCTAAATTGTACCTTTATGCAATAAGAGAAAAAGGAGTGCCACTCAAACACAGCACAACTGGAAAATGAAACAAAATTTGATTCTTGAAAATAAGTCTCAGATATTGAATGACTTTTAGAGAAATTTGAGATTTTCATCAA
>JAQFXL010001138.1:0-13782 GCA_034693445.1 Edwardzetes edwardsi | reverse complement strand
ATTATTCATAGGAAAAGCATTATTCATAGGAAAAGCATTATTCATAGGAAAAGCATTATTCATAGGAAAAGCATTATCCATAGGAAAAGCATTATCCATAGGAAAAGCATTATCCATAGGAAAAGCATCATTCATAGGAATAGCATAATGGCCAACACCCAAGGGGGGGGGTGGGATGGCGGGTGGGGTTTAGTTATCGAATCCATATACTCCAAACCTTCGGTTAATGGAGTGAAAAACTAACTTATGAAATAATTTACCAAGCAGAGAAATGAATCATGTTACCATGTAGATAATATATATTTTATTAATAGAAAAAACACATTGCTTAATAATTTGAACCCTGAATGATTGATATGATATGAATTCTAAGAATTTATTTGAGTCCGTAATTTGTTTGGCGATTATTTCTAATTTATTTTCAATTTAATGACTACTTTTGAGTTCAATTAATTTCTTATCGTTTTTTGATAAATATTTTGAACCAAATATGAGTTCATCTCATTTAAGGCCGAAAAGAGATGAAAATTAAATCTATAAATTGAGTCAATCTGTTGGTAATGTTTAGAGTGAGAGTCGATTCAAATCAAATCATTTTTACGCAATTTATTCGGGCTTTTAGTGAGAATTAGATTAATAGCTATTCAATGATACGATTGAATGACACTAATGTCACCAATGTCATATCATAGCTTTTAATGATTTCAACCAAATTTTAATTTACGCTATTAATAGAAATATTTCAATATAAATAATTGCATCTTGAAAGATTTATTTCAATGATTTGTTATACAATGTATTAAAAATAAGTTATGATAATGTGTTCTAAACAAAATCAAATACAGCCTAATATTAATAAAATTTAAATTACAAGTATTTTATTTGTCTATCACAGTTCACACGAGTGTATTTAAACTACAATTTATTGTATATTTGCGTTGAATCAATCTATAAAATGAGCAAGCATCAATTGTTTCATGCAAAAGATGTCTCAAAGAATTTTAAAATATCATTTTTGATATAAATTGAGAATTTTTCGCTCAAATAATTTGAAATGAAAGAATGAAAAAGGAATGTAACATGGTGAAAGTGATTGGTTTGGAAAAGAAACTAATTGAATTTGGGTTAATTTGTGTTGACTTGAGTTAACTGAAATCACATTACAATTGAATGGTTTTGCGAACAATTGTCTCGACAGTGGAATAACACGAAACTAATACAGTATTACATAATCTTATTATTGAATGCATTCTTAAATCCCTTCAGCTATTAGTGCTAACATCAAACAGGAAGGAGGGATTGAGGTGTGAGCACTGGTTTTTCATGAGTTTCAATAATATTAAACATTTAGCTACAAGACGTTAGGGTCAGGTGCTGGTAATCTGCCTCAAGAGATACTGAAATATTGGTTGCAAACACAGCACATCCTATTTTCGGATACTGTTTAAATGGTTGATATAAATGCACAAATGCTGAGCACAACTTTTCCTTCGACCAAACTATGAGGAAATCATAGGTAACTGTGCATACATTCAATGCTCAGTCACTACAATACTGTTTGGGAATCCAGTGTTGAATTCAGTTGTGCAGAGCTGTTGAGCAGGAACTACATCACCGATAAGCTAATACAGACGCACAGGCATACCATCAACAAAATACTTGCAGTGATATTGAGCTAGTGCTTCGCCCTTGACCTTATAACTACCAATGCTCGCTATCCTTCAGATGCTTTCAACTAATTTTCAAATCAGATCTGTTTTGCATTCATTGAGAACCGCCACAAATCAATGAACTTATTTGTTGAATGACTTTTGACACTCATTTGAATAATTTTATTGATTGTCTTTAATGAGTCACAAATTCTTACGAATAAAATTCCATATAATTTGTAACTTTATATCAAAGCTTTTTAACAAACTTTTCTTATTTTCTTTTTTAATCTAATAAAAAAATATTAAAAGGTTCTAGTCTATTGGTTTTTCACTCAAGCACTAAAATTGAAATATGAACAAGGCCATTTATTTTGTTTCATATTTATAGGGGTGACCTTAAAGCCAATAACATAATAACATAATATTGAGAAATGGATTAGTAATGATTGCCAAGTTTATTTTCGATTGTCTGACAAAATATACTATTAAATGATTGGCAAACACTTTGATTTACATAACATAACACAGTTTGGTGTTTGGCTACAATTTCGGTAAAAATGTATAAATATTTGTTTATTTTTGTCCGCAATTTTCGATAATCTGATTTTGTTTATAAGAAAAATCACGACATATATAAAAAATAAACGAATAATTGGCTTCAATTTCTGGACAATTCGTGCGATTTTCATGGACTTAATAGTATGGCTTTGCTTACTATCATTTGTTGCAAACATCACGAAATCTCAATTATGCGCTACTTTTTTTGTCATTCATTTGCTTTGAATTTTCGGCGAATATATAGCCTTTAAAACTCATCAAAAGAAAAATGAGTTGAATTTTATTTTATTGTTTGAGATTGAGATGAATAACACGTTTTTCACTGTTTTTGCGAAATGCATATCAATTGAGACAATGATTATGTCATTCAAATAAATAATGAATTTATCAAAAAATAATTCAAATAAACAAAACTTATATCAAATAGAAATATGAGTCAACTTTTTGAGACTCGAAGTCAAATATTTATGTATTTTTATTATATGTTAGAAAACAAGTCTAAGTAATCAATAATTAATAGTTTGATTGAGAAAAGTTCAGAATATTTTACGGAAGTCACAGTTTATAATCAATATTTGAATTTTTTGATTCAGAAGAATGTTTTGAAAGGCTTTTAGGCTAAAAGAAAAGCAGATCTGATGCCAAATGCCATTTATGCCATTTTTGTGTTGATTTTTACGGCACTACTAAGTGCTGCATCTCTTATGCCTAGGGGCGCGAAAGTATGCTTACAGGTTATTCTTAAAACCCGGTATAAAATGTGGAGGTCGGCCCACAACGGGATCTAACTGTGCTTCGATCCGCTTCTTGACCGCAGACTCATTCAACGCTTATATAATATAACAAATACTTGTATTGAATTCTATGTACACAACATCTAAACTGTGTCTCCAATTCTTACACGGATTCAAACGAACAGAACAACTCTGAGCTGAGACTTGTGCTGAGCCTCAGTTCTGAAGTGAATGTGATGTTTGTATGAACCCATCGTTTCCACATCAATACCAGAGTGCCATCCATAGTGAATATTACTACAAATCGATTCATTATTATTTGATTTAATTGATTTTCAATCATTTTTTCGGTGAGTTTTAATCAAATCTATTATTTTGTTTTCAATAAAACTTTTTTGAGTTTTAAAAAAAGAATTTAATTTTCTAAGAGCTTTGATTCAAATTCTTTTCATAATATTGTTTGAAACTATTTCCATCAGTTTTCGACAATTTTCATCTCATTTTATTCATTTTTTAGTACTTTAATTAGAAATAAAAGTGAAATAATTAGAAATTCTTCCATTCATTAGAATAATTAAAGCTATAAATCACGAGAATTATGAGATGAGAGAAGAGTTGATTAAATTATAATTTGATTAAGGTATGCTTTTGATCATTAGTTGTCCTCATTCACATTATCCATCATTTGTTTAATATTAGATTTTGTTTTCACATCTCTTTAACATTGAGTTTATAATAATGTCTGTGAGATATTCCGATGAGAATGAGTCGTACACCAGTCCTACCATTTGATGCCGACTGACATCATTCCAGTGCCTGACTTTAGATCAAAGAATAGATTCTCAAATTAAATCATATTTTATACTTTTTATAGCATTTCTTGATTTTATATTCTGAAGTAAAGACATTCGAAATACAAATTTTTTTCGATTAAATCCAAAATTGATTTCAAGTTTAGTCGAATGAAATGTTGAATTCAAAACTCATTATATCATTATTTACAACATTTTATCAAAAATTTAGTATAAAATCAAAACTAAAGAATTGAATTCTGGTTTTTCTAAATATAGTTTGAATGTTAATAATATATTGGTTTGAAATATAGGTGATCGAGAGCTATAAAGTGGTTACTTCCAGACCGGAATATGTTTTTGCTGCACATTGTGTTCGTGGCCAGTCTTATAGGGGTAAGTAGGCCTCTGGGCTCAATTCATGTCTGTTTGAATCAATGTCCAAAACTCAGCGCATGTTATGAAAAATGTTTTCTAATGAAAATTTCAAACAAAACGGTGAATAATAAAACGATTTAAAGTATTGATGGCTAATGATAAAGAAAATATTGATCGGGGACTTCCTTGAAAAGAAACAGTGTTTTGATAGGTGATTAACCCCTAATTAGCAATTGAACTATCGATGCCTGGAATGTTCCGACAGAAAGGTTTAAGGTTTGCATCTTTAGAATCGAATGGCTTGGGTTTAGCCTCCAGTTATGCATTGTTTTAATGATTTCATTCTGAGCTAAGATCTTCTTCGCTGTCATTATTTTTGCTGTTTGTTTGCTGTGGCGTTAAATTTAGTTATCATACGATTATGTCATTTGTCTAATTGTCAAACACTTTAAACTTATCTTTCAGTCAGACGAACCCATTATATAATTTCCAACAATTGTTTACTCGAAGAAAAATCATAATTTCAAGAAATGTGACCGAATATAATAGAAGTTTAAAAGTTTGAAACTAAAAATTTTGCCAGGAGTATTTTTATATTGAAATTTAGTAAAAACTGATTTGTCCCTTTTTTTTATTAGTAAAAGACCCGACTTATATTAATTGCAATTAGCGGCACTTCATTTATCCAAAACTTATGTCTGCTGACTAAAATTTGTTACCTGGAGCCTTCTCAAAATCAGAAGTTTATATAATTTGATTGCATTAATATCGAAGAGATGTGCAAAGACTTAATTCACGATAATTTAAGGCAATTTGAATGCATTTATCAAAAGCTTTTTCAGCAAATATTTTAGTGAATATCATATTTGATTCGTTTTGACAGATATTCAAATCAATTAACTTATTATATAATAGTATAGTATATAGTATTGAAGTTTTTCTAATTAACTCAAAATAACTTGACTTTTGATTATTAATATTTTTATTGCTTTTTATAAATGATTAACATTTTCAACCATTTGATAAGTTTTAAGGAATTCTATTGCAGTAAAGTTTTCAAACATTTATTTTTAACGAAATTCCTGGAATTTGATAGAAGAAAAATAAAGGACTGATCTTCAAAATTGGGAGCAATAAAACTTATAGAAATCTTGGTCACTTAATTAGTTTATTGGTGTTTGACTATAAAGACACTAAATATTATTTTAAAATTATTTTTAATCTCTTTTATTTTTGACGAAATATATTTATGTCGATTGAAGACAAGTTCATCTGAAAATCTTTCAATGAAAATGGGATCAAATCTACTTTGAAGTAATAATCAATTGATTTATTGATATTTTAATGAAATCCTTTAAATTGGTTCGCATATCATTAAATCAGGTTTTCATAGATCAATTGAAATTAGGCTAAAAAATTTAGCCTAAAAACAGATTTAGATTCAAGTTGATCAGAGTCCTGTTATCAAATCATTTCAAGCCTCCCATTCCAAACAGAGGGGTTGTGTTGCAAAGGCTGCAAAGGAGAACAAAGCAAAAAGGAGAGCACTTCCATATTACAAATGTTTTTATTTCAATTTTATTTCTTTTTATTTAGCTTGAGATTAAGAGAACCTTGTCAATACCCGCTTTCACAACGTTCAATGTAATCACACAATTCATATTACCGTGATAATTTGAAAAGCATTTGTTTGAAAAATGGGATTTTCTAAAGCTTTTGTTTGACCAAAATCTAGATTAAGTTAATGCATATTTGGAAACTTGAATAGAGCAAGCGCATCTTTTTTAGGACCTTTAAATTGATTAAGATTTTGATATGAAAACAATTGATTGATTCAAAGTAACCGAAACAACCAGTTTGTGAAAAGTCTGTGAGAAATCGGATGCAAACTTTATCTCGCAATTCATGACTAAAATCGATATCAATTCAAATGCGAATATAATTATTGAAGTCTTTTAGCATATTATTAGTAATCGTCGATAAATTCAAAGTCAATGGAATTCTCAAATATTTATGTAAATGAAGTTCAGTTGTAATCCATTTGAGGCATAAATTGTGAAAAACTGATCCCAATTATTGAGAATTATTACGATTGCGATCATCGAAACTAAAATTATATTCATTAAAGAAATTTTAAATATGCAGTTCTGATAACTAATCAATCTGTAGAGTAATCCAGAGTTGAATGGGTTGTTTACATGTATGGGTAATGACAGGTGCCGAGAGCCTAGTGGTACTCATACCAGAATAGTGATTCACCTGCAGCTCCTACTGCCTGCTGATACATTGCCCGGGGCTATATTCTCACCATTATATAAGAGGCATCAGACGCATAGGCAAAGGTCGACTCAGGAATTTATCCAAACATTTTGATGCCTCCATTGGAAGAGGACGCTCCTCCCTCTTGACCGAATGCCAAAGGGATGCATGTCTTGAATGCAATGAGTGGTGCACTTCATTGACTTCCTGATCAATATTATATTCTACAATATATACGTTAATTAAAGCGCTTAACTATTATTATTCTAACGCTATTACAGTACTTGTGCTTGAATTGTGCTTGAACATAAATAAAAGACATAGAATTCTATTTATTCAAACATTTAAAGTTTAATTCACTCACGTTTTGAGTTATGTTTGATTTTTCTTGTCTTACATTATGTCTCATAAATGCATTTCTAGTTTTCTTTGATCCAAAGCACAGAACAAAACTGTTTCGCATCTCTTTTAAGCTCACAGTTATTAGTTTGCCTTTTATTAAGTTTTAAAGCTTTCGGCGACTTTTTATCTGATTTTATTACTCAAAATCTCATCTATTAATCGACTATTAATTCTTTTCAATGGATTTGAGCAGATATTCAAGATGTTCAAGATTAAAGGCGTATCTCCTTCTAGACTCACGTTTTCAATGTTTATCTAAACGAAAAATTCAATTTAATCCTATTATTGCGAAAAACGTTATAAATTTTATTTAAAATTTTCCATTGAATACCTGATAATAGCCTTGTTGCTTTGTTATGATCATTAGTCATACCTTTTATTCTTCTTTAAACACAGGAATTAATAGTAATCCAGCAATAATTTAATCAATCAAAACTTACATACTAACTGTAAAATGTTTTTCCATTGGGAAAAAAGATAATTGATGCTGATATTAATTTTAGTTAATTAATTCTTAATTAAAAATTTGTTATCAAATAATTTGATTGCATTTCAGAAAAATTATTAGTTCGAGGAAAATTCAAGAAATTTGAAGAATTTAGACCAAAACATATTATAAGCCAAATGTTTGAGCAAATGGTGAGCTTAAAAAGTGGCCCTCTTTTCAGAAATAGCCCTTTGAGTTAAATTTAATGGTTTTGTGTGAATGTGTTGAAAGTTCAGAGTTTTTGGTCTGATTTGAAATTTTCATTGTTTTGATGTTTTAAGAAATAGTATTATTTAATACCTAATACCTAATAGTCATCGTTTGGCGAAGAGGGTCACGACGACGAGCTTCAAATCAACAATCAAAATGAAAAAATTGGAGCACCACTTGATGGGCATCCGGACGATGATCTGATCAAAGCTGAAACTCAAGATTCAATTGAACATCAGGTTTATCCACAGCATCAGGTGATTATCCGAATCAATTCAATTATTGTTCAATCAATGAACGAGGATCTTTGATATTAAGGGACAATATGATGCCGTTCAAGGCAATGGACTGCCGCTTAACATGCACAATTATATTCAAGCTGCTCCTTCCAAGCACGAAGGAATGGGAATTCCTATACCTGTGCCACTGCCTCTGCCCGTCAGACCAGGACAAATAATGATGCCGAATGGATCCCCTCAGAAAGGCCCTCATGGTCCTCCTTTCGCAGGTCTTCCAGTCGGTCCTCAGCCTGTATATCCAGGTGGCGCTCAGCAGAAACACGGAGGCTTTCCTCCAGAAAACAATTATGTCGAATATGGACCGGAAATACATTCTCCGCAACAATATCAAGGCATTTATTATTCTATTCATTAATATTCTATTGTATTAATTGTTAGAAAAAAAATCAAAGAATTTTCTAAACAGGACTTTAATAACAAATATTTAAACAATAGGTGCGTCCAGCCCTCAAGGGAACGATCCCTGGCCATTACCAATGCCTGAAATGCCTAAAATTGTTCACTTGGATGTCAAATGCGAGAAGAATTTGATGAAAGTCGCGATAGAGTTCGACAAACAGTTCAATGGAATTATTTTCAGTAAAGGGCACTACAGTTATGGAAATTGTGTTCATCTGCCGGCGGGTTCGGGTCGTAACAGTGTCTTCTTCGACGTTTCTATTAACAGCTGCGGAACAACTGGAAACACTCAGAATGGACTTTATGGCTATGGTTCACAAAGTGGTAGCGGAACCTTCTTTGAGAATACTATTGTCATACAATATGACGCTCAGGTGCAGGAAGTGTGGGATCAGGCCAGAAAACTTAGATGCACATGGCATGACCAGTATGAAAAGGCTGTTACATTCAGGCCCTTCCCAGTCGATATGTTGGATGTTGTTAGGGCTGACTTCGCTGGTGATAACGTTGGCTGCTGGATGCAAATCCAGGTTGGAAAAGGACCATGGGCAAGTGAAGTTGCCGGTATCGTCAAAATTGGACAGACAATGACTATGGTGTTAGCTATTAAAGATGACGAAAACAAGTTTGATATGTTGGTGAGGAACTGTATCGCACACGACGGAAAACGAGCGCCCATTGAGTTAGTCGATAGCATGGGTTGTATTGTAAGACCGAAACTGATGAGCAGATTCACAAAAATAAAGAACTTCGGTTCGAGTGCGAGTGTCCTCTCTTACACTCACTTCCAAGCATTCAAATTCCCCGATAGTATGGAAGTACACTTCCAGTGCACAATTCAAATCTGTCGGTTCCAATGTCCAGAGCAATGTACTCAGCACCAAGGGCCTCCAGTCGATATCGTAAACCTATATTCTGGTTCGGGTCAAAATAATTTCCATTCGGTTGGAAAGCCTAGAGAGGAACGTGATGTGGAGCGGCATATAATCACCAGCTCTACTTATAAACATGACTCGACTCAAGTGGGACTCAATCGCATAATACAAGTGGTTTCTGCTGGAGATCTGTCTTTCAGTTTGCAGAACGAATCACTTCCGTTGCTATCGGAAGTGCGCGACGAAAGTGACATAATCTGCATGTCTTTGATTGGGTTCACGGCATCCCTTGTCTTCCTTATTGTTATTCTTCTAATTTCGTGTTTGTTTTCAATATTTCTTTGCTTAAGGCAAAGATCGATAGAATCTAAGAGCAAACTAACCCCTCAGCCTAACCTGTCCTTCAAATATGACATGAGAACATACCCAAAGCCTGGATCACATTCATCGGCCGTACAAATGACTAAACGTTGATCAGCACTATCTTCCAATTAATGTCTTACGAATTGCATTCAAAGCTCAAGTCATTACTCAACGCTTTTCTCATTCATTGCAACAAATTTTTTCAAAAAAATGTTTAAAAAAGTCAACAAATTGTCTCTAATATGACTCATCTCTAAATCGATTAATAAATTATTTATTTTTTTCTCATAACAATATATGGTTTCCGTTTTCTTACCGTCCGTCCAATACTCACATCTATGACCTGCCATTCCGAGTGTAGGACTGATCCCAATGTATGCAACATTTGCAACAACCATATAAACCAAGTGCCCAATTGACTGACAATTTTGCTGTTATTCTAACAAATCCTGTTTGGAGTTACTCTATATTCTGACCCAAAACTCTTTTTTAAACAAAATGTTGAATTATTTTCTTTTTTAATGTAAATATAATTTTAGGCATTAATTCATTTTTTGTATTTCCAGTTATTTTGTTATTCGATTGTATCATAAGTTGATAATTAATGTCCGAAATTTGTCGACATATAAACCATTGGTTATTATGTTTAGGTATATGTGACCAGTGGTCAAACCGGTTGTAATAAAAGGCAAAAATTGCTTCATTAATAATTAACGCAAATATTTTTTAATTTTAACTGGATAACATCGTTGACATTGGAATAATTAAAATATATACTTGGACAAAAATGAGTATCTTATTTCAAAAAATTATCATGCAGTTTATTTTGAAAAAATTGTTTAAAATTTTTGACGTTTAAATTCCATTATATTATTACCTAAGAGTGTTAATCAAGCAAAACTATAATTTCACGTCGAATCCAATTTGGACCAAGATTGTAATTGCAGTTCACATTACTTCCATGTTGACTTCCTCTCAATTCACAATTTAAGTTTCAAATTGTGATAACATTAAAAAAGGCAATAGTTTTAGAAAAGATTTTTGAGTAATAATTTAAGCGGTTATTACATTCGAGAAGTATTACAAAGAAGTCATAAACTAGTCTTCAATAGTCTTCTAAACTTATCAGACAATTGAAGGAAATGTTTCCTTTGAATAATTGGTTGTCATTCCTATCATTTGATGTCTTCTGTAATAATCTCTTTTTTGAAACTACTTATTGACATTTCATCCCTTTTATGATTCAATATTTGAGTTTTAGATTCGGAACAATTTTTTTTGAAGCTTTGTCCTATTTTTTTTTGCTCGGTATATGTAATCAAGTTGAATAATTTTATGTTATAATCAAGATTTTCTAATCTTTTTGTTGTTGAAAATTTGCATCAAAATATAGAGAAAATCTGAAATAACTTTATAAGTTGAGTGCTGTTTAACATCTAAAAAACTTAGAAACTCATGAGAAAGACGTTAAAGAGTTGTGGCACATCCCGTTCCATATAATCTGTTTTATTTTAATCTTGTGAAGAAAAAAACACTAATTCATTGATTTTTATTATATTTATTGATATGAAGACATGATTTGATTGAGTGGGTGTATAGTCAGTCCTCAATGCAGGTGTTTCTCTTTCTTGAAATTCAATATACGGATAAATGTTATCAGAAGCTGAGCTCAAAAATAGGGATAAGCAAAATATTCTTCAGTCATGTCTTACGATTTCTGAGATCAATAGTCTACACTTCGATTGAAAATCAAGTAATAAGTTTCTCTCATTTTTCAACTGTTTTCACTTAAGAATATCAAATAAATATCAAGATTTCGGTCTAAATTTGAGCTCAATTTTGATATTAATTCCAAATTATGTTTGGGAATACCCTTAAAGCAATTATTCGCATTATTTTTGTCAAAATGAAAACGCCCAGGTTTTCAGAAATAGTAGATTATTGCAGTCAAGAATGAAGTACGTAGATTATTTTGGATTTATTTGATAAAAGTTTGAATATCTTTTGACAATTTGCTAAAATTGGGAGAGTATTGAAGAATTTCATTAATTAAAATGAAAATTGTTATTCAAATCAGTCTTTTAATTGTAACACTCATTTTAAACATTAGTTGTGAGGGTAAGTTCAAAAAACTGGATCTATTTTTGAAGAATTGATCGAAAATGTCTAACAGACGAAGTGATTCAAATAAAAAAATTAAGAAATGAATTGTTGGAAACTCGCAAATATGATAAGTGGAGTCGTCCCGTAAAACAGCACAGAAACCCTACTTGGCTTAAAATGTCACTATCTGTCACTCGTTTGGCAGATTTGGTAACAATTTATGCTTTCTTTGAGCTATGCTTTCAAATGATTCACTCTTAAGGACATAATAAACCACATTTTGACAATCGATGCCTGGCTTCAAATGGTAATTGATTATTGATTATTTATTTGAAAGTGAATTTGGTCTTTTTTAGACTTGGATAGATGAACATCTCATTTGGAATCCAAGTGAATACGGAGGACTTCAAGTAACTTTAATTTGTCCTAGTATATAGATAAATATTTAATCAATTGAATAGCAAAGAAAGTGTATAAACAGAACGAAAATAATATATTTCAAAATTGTTTACTCTTTTGTGAACTGACAAAAAAGTTTAGCTTTAAGTCTATTGCGAAACACTAATGACTCTTAACTTATGAGACGATACTTAGAAATTCTCTAATTTTTCTCTTTGGCAGAGATCTTATGAAGCATTTAATTGAATTTTCTTAAATACTATCAGATTATCTCATTTAATGAGAATTAAGTCAAATGAACTCAATTTAATTGATAATCATTTTCTTACAGGAAATTCATTTTAGTGCCGATGAGTTGTGGAAACCAGACATTACTCTTTGGAATAGCGCTAATCAGTCAGTCAATAGTCAATATTTTGATGATTTCCCTCTTTTTTAGTTTAATTAATCAAATGTTTAAAAATTCAGATCATTTTCGTATATAAAAGGGAAACAATTATAAACAGTAGCGCTGATACAATCGGGCCTCGATTTAAGGAACTCGTTGGTGTCTCAATATAGCATATATTGAAACTCAATCAATAGTTTATTGAATGTTGAGGTTTAAGTCATAGACTTTTCAATTTAGACGACTTTATCACGATTTTTCACGAAATGATTTGTAGGGTAAGTTTTGGATTGCGCTCACTGTATATACAGTGTATTCTATACGTGCAGTCATTGTGATTCCCTTAAATACTATTCCTTATATCCGATCAGTTTAACACTACAGTACCCATAGGAGTGGCCGGTGCAGCAAAATTGTATCCATTTATCCATTGAAATTTCCTTAAACCCAGGGTTCTTAAATCGAGACCCGGATATAGTGATTTACTAATCAGGGATTCCAAGACTCAGCGGGTCTGTGGGTTCCAGATGAGCAAGTTTTCGTTTTAGAACTCAGGAAAAGGGATACCAGGAGTATTTACCATTTTGGATTGTGGTCTTATTATTTTATTTGAACCCGGGGGAAATTAGACTTTAGCCTCGTATTGCAATTTATAGTATTAACAAAAAACTAGATTGTCTCAGCTTTTTGAAATTTTATTTCAATATATTTTTTGCAAGTTCAAATTGATTCGCTGAAATACTGATATTTTAATCGAATAATAGCTTGAATTTAGACGAATGTCTGGCAAAAGCCCATCTCATTGTCAGCTCCAACGGAACAGTTTCCTGGTTTGTATGAGACAATAATGAGCTTATTTTTCAAGCAGAACTTAATAATTAAAATCATCAAGGTTTCCTGTGGGCACTTTTAGTACCTCATGTAACATAGACCTGACTGACTATCCCTATGATAAGCAAGAATGTAATGTATATTTTGGTTCCTGGAGTCATAATCAGGATCAGATTAATATAACTACTCTGGGTAATTATTAAACGCATTAAATTTATAATCTGTAACTATATAAAAGACATTCGATTCTAGGTGAGAATTTTTTGGAAAGTGGACCTTGGTACAAAAACCCTGAATGGGATATCATTGGTGTAAAATCGTACAGGTTACTATGATTTTAAAATTTTACTTGCTCTTATGACTAAATCGTTTAAATTCTTGAATTAAATAACAAGACATGATTACGATTATCCCGATTATGGTGTTTACACTAATCTGGATGTCTTATTCCAACTCAAGAGGTATGAAATTCTTATTTCAAAACATTTTGATTCTTTGAAAAAATAAGCAAATTGTTTGAAACAGAAACAGTTCGCTTTACTACTACACAATTTCATTGCCATCACTTGCATCCATGTTACTTATTCTGTCCATATTTTGGTTACCTCAGCATTCGAGTACCCGCTTTACTCTTGGCTCAATAAGGTCTTAATA